>VCJN01001871.1:0-36783 GCA_006384855.1 Tetraselmis striata
GGGATGGCCTCGGCGAGAAGGCCGATAATACGGAGGCCGATACTAGCGAAGCTTATGTCGTCGTCATTTGGAGGACGACGACAGCAAGACCAAGATCGAGGAGTTTCTCGAGGCCAGATATGCCCTCAGCTTCGCTCGCCCCAGTAACAAGCAGCCGAGCACCAGGGGTTGTCAGGGAGCCTGAGGCGCTGGCAGCCTCCCGCATAAGGTCAATGTCAGTGACGAAGCGGCTAACACCCAGGAGGTGGTGATTGTCGGCGACACACAGAACCCCGCCGCTGGTGAGATGCGTCACGCTCCGCCCCCTCCACTGACACTCCCCCTTGCCTCCCTTCTACCCTTTCCTAGCTAACGATGCAGATCTGCTTGCCATCTGCAGAGGGCACGCCTTATTTTGTAGTGCCAGTGCAGCCCCACGACCGTGGAGAACCTTCTCATGATAAAGGTAAGTAGTATGCTGCGCAAGTACTCCATGTCCCCCATTTTCATCGGAACCGATAAGGACACATCATGCATGCCCACACACATTTCCACTGCCACTTCTTGCGGGAGACTAAGGGCTTGCAAAAGGAAGGACTATATGTCTCCTTCGCTGCGGGGATCTGGGATGAAAACGGCATGTCGAAATACTTGCCATCATGGCCTATTGGATTACACCTAACTTCGAATTGAAGGGACTGCTGCTTCTTGCCAAGCCATTCAATCAAGTTAGGCCCTCTTTCAATCATTCCTAATTACGTGCGGTACTGTCCCCGCGTAGTGCTATCCAGCGATGTAGGTAGGGTGTACTTATTGTGCATAGACTGTTGTATAACCCCGCATACTGTTATCCAGTGATGTAGGTAGGGTGCGCTTAATGTGCATGTGCTGCTTTAGCCTTTGGTTACTACAAGTCTGGACCCGAGTCAATTCGCCGCAATGATGTTGCTGCGTGTAATGTTTGATTTTCCGCTTTATGTTTGTTCAATGCCCGAGTGACGCAATGTATGGTTTCGCTATGCGAGAAAACTTTGATTTTGTTGGGCTGACCGTAGGATGAAGGCGGACAAGTATCTCCAAGGCGCGTACAAAGAGGACTTCGCGCCACCGCTGGAACTGGCTGAAGCGGCTCCGCTGCACCTATCAGAAGGCGCACTGCCTTCAATGCAGCGCCCATCAAGAAGGCCAGGCTGCCAGGCGTCGCTGGGGTGATATTGCTGATGCGCACAGTCGAGCAGCATGACGATAACGCCCCTCCCGCTAACTTCCATGCCGAGGTACTTGCAGCACAGATGAAGGAGGTGGAGGATTACCTCAAACTCCCCAGGTGCGCGGATGATGGTGTGGTATAGTGAAGTGATGGTGCTCATTTGCCATATTAATGCGCTACCATTTGTGTGCCATAAATGATACTGACGTAGCTAATACTGGCTGGAGGTGAGTCCCCTCAATGATGATGGAACAAACTTTGATCTGTTGGCCTGGTGGAAGGCAAGGCAAGCAATCTTTCCTCACCTGCGCAAGATGGCTTGTACCATGAGTTCCCTGCAACGTCGGCTTGTGTGGAGCGCCTCTTCTCTGACGCCGGGAGAATGCACAACGAACACCTCCGATACGACACTGGAGCATTCGCTTCTTGTGTACAAAGCAAGAACCTAGAGTAGATGTGGTTACATGTCGGTGGTGTCGGTATTGCCGCCAATCATCCATGTAACCACATCTTATCACGCGGCATTGCATTATGGCATGATATACCGCAGCCATCAACAACAACCAGCACATGCCACCCATGTCAGCAACAGCCATTCACTCACCATGCATATAAATCGATATGTGTCACCTAGCAGCGATGCATATCTATTTTTTGCCCAATGATCCCTAACAACCTGGAGAGGGTTAAACTCTGTCCTGGAGAGGCGCATAATATGATACTCAACCTGGAGAGGGTTAAACGCATTGATGATTCCAACAGACTAAGGGGGAAAGCAAGGGCCGCATACTTTTCCCAAGTTGTATCGGATTGTTCCCATACATATTTGGTAGCACTTTGCACATGGCAGGTGCTGTAGTATCAGGATTACATGTTGTTGTGTTGAATGCACAATTGTGTAACAATGATGTATTGCTTGCGGTCCAGTATTCATCGGATAATCGGAACACAATTTCATATACTCCGGTACAATCGCAAAATCACGGAAGAAAATGCCCCAATACTTCCTAAATCTGCTTTGGTGCACCAATATTTCAGACAGAATTTACTGGTGCATTGGTATTTAGGTGGTGGAATTTACTGGTGCACCGATATTTACGTGGTAGGATTTGCTGGTCCATTGGTATTTAGGGGGTGAGATTTACTGCTGCACCGATATTTACGAACAAAATCCAATCAAATAAAGATCGGATCAACCGGATCAAGAATCAATTCTTGATCTTTAGGTTCCAAATATAATCAATTCTTGATATTTATGTCCCCATGACCGATACGGAGCCGTAGCAGGGGCCTGGACGAATGGCAAACCGCCGACGAGGCGATAATTTTTTGTTGATCGCATTGTTATGTTATGTCACCCGGGATGCTTTTCGGTACTTTGATACGCCGTAACTCCCATATTATACAATAGCGACTAAATCGGGCAACATAGTAATAATACGAATATAATGCAGGAAATTTATAAATACTCAGCACCAACGCGAGTTTGTTTTAGTCTCTCTCATGTTGAGACTGTCGCAAGTCGTCCACGTAAGGTAAGATGCGTGCTCCTCGCCACGGCCCCCTCCGGAGCCAACGGCGCAAGCGGGGCACGTTGCCAACCGGCGCATGGGTAGCCGGGGAGCGTACGTGCCGCACGAACGTTATGGTGAAGGTGAAGAAGTAGTAAGGGCTCAGCGACCAACCCACATGTAGCACGCTGAGCCGGTACAATTCGCCGCGTATGTTGACCGTAAAGTAGTCTCGGTCGGAGGTGGCGCACATCCATGGCTCCATCCGGAGGCGTGTCCAAGCGCAATAGATGTTGTGCACGCGTAGATCGGCGATGAACTTCCACTTGTTGTCGCCGGGCTTCGGTACGAAGAAGGCCCGCGTCATCTACAACGCACGTCGACCGTTCCCACACGCCGGCGGTTATGTAGCGGTATGTATAGCTCGAAGTAAAGAAACTTGAGTTGGGCCGGGGTGTGTCCTAGAAGGAGACGCCTTGGTTGAATCTTGGGGGTGGCCGGCCGTTGCGGAAAGGTACTCGTCGTACGCCCTCCCGGATCCAGCTCTGCACTTGCCAACGCCGACGCACGCCGTGTCGCATAAAGTCGGAGCCAGGGCAACAAATTTCGGCACGGCGCGCCCCATACACCGTCATTCGTCGTCCTAAAACCCTAAACCTTGCCTTGGTCCCAGCTAGCGCCGCCCAAGCCACCATCACCACCATCATGCTCCTCAATGACATGCTTGGGATTCCTCATGACCTATCATGCTTACCCCCCCCCCCCCCAAAAAAAAAAAAAACACCGCAAGCCGGACGCAGTACATGCGCATCGTCGGATTCGACTGGGACCCGGCCATCGAAACCACACCTCCCATGAGCGATCTCAAAGCAGTCAAACAACTACAGATAGTCGATTTCTCCGGCGTGCTGTCGGGGGATTTCTCTGTGGGCTGTGGTCGTTTGAGGAGCCGCAAACCGCTTGCCATTGTAGCTAGGAGGTGTAGGGAGTGGGTGAGTCGGTCGGTACTGTACACTTGCGAGTAGTCACACGCACCTTGCGCCCCTACGAGAGAGGCGATGCCGTCGCGCAAGCTGTCAAGCTAGCACAAAGGCAGAAACTGGAAACCCGTCGCTGCTCTGGTGCGTCATATAGCAGGGTTGACTGGGGCTGGCGCGTGGGCCGCTTCATATTCTGCTAGCGGAATATGAAGCGGCCGTTTGCCCGGTTTAAATCAGACCTCTATATTATACCAAAAATATGACCATTACTTTATTTCGAGTCCTGCCCCGTGGGCGAAAAAGAAACTCGAAAGTACAGTACTTTACTCCTGTGTCAGCTATAACTGTGGTACAATTAACGGAGTCGCGTATATCCTAGCATATATCGTGGCTTTCACAGAAGCGCACTACAACAGAACTAACAGCAACTATGAAAGGTTGCCAGCAGAAGAGAGACATTAGTCCGAAACCAAGGTCGAGCAGGAGGACAGGACCAAGTCGAGCCAAGAACCAAGAAAGAGCCAAGGGAACCACGAAGTCACTTAGCTGCCAGGAACTTAAGGAACCCCCGCGCCGGGGTAGGCTATCAGTTGCGGCGAGGACGCTTGCAGCCAATGACCCGGGTCATAGCAACACATGCCGACGAGCGACGCGACGCAGGCGCAAGAGCACCATCACGTGCCGCACGCGCGGCCGCGACCCCGCCAAGAACGTTTTCTGCATGTGCCATGTTGATGAGCAAGGAGAAACGGCGGCGCCACGCAGACAAGAGTTAGCCGAGTTTTTGGCCAGTGTGTGCTTGGCTAGCTTTCGCGAGCTCCACCAAGAAAGCCTCGGCGTGCGGGGCCAGCGAGCCAAACTCGGAAACGGCGAAGGGAACAAAGCGAAGCATACCGGCAGCGTTTCGGACACCCTCGTCATACTTCTGGATTTTGCGGCGCTTTGCAGCTCGCAAAGCAGTCGTTGGATCCGAGGTTGACACGCCGAGGATAGGGGCAATGGTGGTATCGACAGCAACCGTGTTTCCGCGGATGCCGCCATACCCAAAAAGCCCAACATCGGCAGGCCGCCCGTCGCTGCCCTTCGGGAGCATATATCGTGGTACCACGATGACCAGGATGAGCTACCCTACACTGTTGTCGCTACTCATCGTAGCGACTATTGTATAAACATTGTTCATGAAGCAGCGTAGGTTGTGTTTTCGCAGCTAGACAGCGTAGATTTTGCATCAAAATGTACGGGGTCGGCTGGGACCGAAAGATCCACGACTGGTACGGGGCCGCCAGACCGGATGGTATCCGGAAAGGCGCCGCGCGTCCCGAGCCCCCGCCGGTGTTTGTAAATTACATGCCACCAGCGATCACGTGGCTCATCAGGACAGTACATTCCGCTATGCTGCTCTCGGCCTCTCATCACGGCTAAGATGCTGGGAAAGCCTGACTAATTGCTGCCACACCTGGGCTTATCGGACACGCAACACCCCTGTGGGATGACGTATATCAAAATGATATTCACTCCCCACCTCAGGTGCTTTCACAACTAACCAGACTATCCCTAATCTAAATCGAGCAGCATCCGGAAACGTACTACACAAGCGAATAAATTGTCTCCGGGCGGGTGGGTGGGAGACAATATAGTCGGGTGCCTTCCAACAACTGAAGGCGCCCCCGGTCCGCGGCCGCCCTTTATACTTGGTTAAAGGGCGCCGCCGGACCGGCGCCGGCCGGTACTGGCGTACCGGGCCGGCAGGGTCGTCACTTAACCCTGACGGCGCTGCGAAAACCAGGGTTTCCTAGGTCGGTCCTCTCAAGGAAACCCTACAGTTTTCCAATTTTCGGAGTGTTACAGGACGGAAGAACAAGTACTCGAGTAATACGGTTATTGATTTCAATCGCCCTGGTACCGGTATGCACGTGTGTACCAGCAATCGACACTAATCAGCAAGGGTACCAGTACCTGGTACCTGTACCCGTGTGGGATATATTGTAGGGAGAAGGCGAGAGGCAGCATGGTTCAGGTTACCAGAGGGGTTCTCGAGGTTGGGTCGAGAGATGGTGAGGAAAATTGAAGAATGATAACAAGTTTCTCCATGCTCATGGCAAAGGTGGCCAGTAGCGATCCCTACCACAACACGGTGGAAGGAAATCGCCACAATATTAAGGTGGCTCAAAATTCAACTGTAGATAGGTAGCACATAACCGAGTTGATATGATGTCGTCACTAGTTCATGCCGTAATGTCGAGGTACCGGTACACGGATGTCGGCAGACACGTCGGTGCATGAGCAGCTGTGCTGCACAAGAGCGGCGATCGGTAGGTAAAGCACCAAATGTAAGAAGAATGTAAGCGAGAGGCAGCATGGCTCATGTTACCAAAGGGGTTCTCGAGGTTGGCGGGTCGAGAGATGTTGAGGAAAGTTGTAGAACGAATGATGACAAGTTGTGTTGCGAAAGAGACATATCCACGAGTTGGCTAGCAGCATGTGAATGGGAGGCGTCACCCGCCATCCTAGCATTTGTTGTACCGGGGTCACTGATGAAGAGGTTACTAGGTCTTGTAGGGTTTGTCATCCTCTCAAATTTATGGCGCTAGTTGATACCGGGGTTGGGCTGCAGTACCGACTGCACTGCATGCTGCAGTAAATGCAGCCTGCGGTTAAGCTACTGCATTGCAAATTGCAGTACTTCCCGAAAAGGGGTTGCAGTGCAGTTACCCAACCTGCCCCAAATCTCACTGGACACCGTTTGGATGGCGCCCGCGAATGATAATAAGCCATATGGCGACGGTTCCGGCTGTCGGAGCGCCGCGG
The DNA here is from genome assembly GCA_006384855.1 of Tetraselmis striata. Taxonomy (NCBI): domain Eukaryota; kingdom Viridiplantae; phylum Chlorophyta; class Chlorodendrophyceae; order Chlorodendrales; family Chlorodendraceae; genus Tetraselmis; species Tetraselmis striata. The sequence goes on from VCJN01001871.1 coordinate 6,489, forward strand.
ATAGCACCGTACTCGCTCGTACCATTACACGTCGCCGCATCGGGGCACAGACCAGTAGACCACACACACCAGCCGAACCTATCCTCACTTCACGCTCAACCATGCACCACTGCCTATCGTCCTCCTCTCGTCACTCTTCGTCAATTACAAGGAAGTAGACCAGTCTGCCGCGAAGCAGGGCGCAACGGCGATGGCGAACGAGGCGATGGCGGAGGACAGCACCGCCACCGCCGCGACAGCACTGCAACGGAGCTGTGCTCCTGATCAAAGCCAAAAAATATGTGGTACCCCCCCCCCCCCAACACACACACAAAACAGATGCTGACTTTACCCCCTCTCCCCTTTACTGTTCGATGATGTTTGATGAATGCCGCCTGCTCCCTACCCGCATAATACCAAAGTCAAAAGATCACCACATGGTTGTGTCAAAAGTCAAAGTCAAAAAGACAATGTACGCCAATGTGTGCGCCCGCTTTGGCAAGGCAACGCTATCGTTCATCACCCCGGTGAAATTAAGCCAGGTTCACCAGAGTATGCCCCTTCTTCCTTTCTCCTCATCTCTGAATTAGCTAGGAGTGCTTTATGTGTGCCGGGCGCACAGATTAAGTGTGAGCGCGTGTTCCCTCTTGCTAGTCTTATCACCATGCACTTAAGAAATAGAATGAACCTAGACAACATCAGTGCCTGCGTCTTCGTTCAAAAGAACGTGGGCTTGGATGCCAAGATCAGGGAGCTACTAGCGTCGTATTACGGGGAGGCTGCTTTCAGCGCCGTGGCGACGGATCTATTCAAGCCATTCGGAGAGGATTGGTTGTCCAACTAGGTCCTTGAGGGCGAGGGCGAGGGGGAGGCCAGCCGCATTCAATGGGAAACGGTGGAGTCCATGCTGAAGCAGTTTATGGAGCCGAGCCCGCGATGAGGAGGCGGGGGATTAGAGGGATTTTTATGCCATCATGTTGTTTTACGCGTGTTTCACTTTGCATGCGTTGAGACATCATCTTTGGACACACACAAATGTACACACATTAGGGTTTTCCGCTATGTAGGCAATGTAATGATATATTACAACTTCCACCACGATTGCTACCCCTCTGCATCCGCTACGGCTGCCCCTTTGCCCTTCACTGTCCCGCCCTTCCCTATAATCAGCAGCTTCAGTGCTACTGCAGCCTGCAGTACTGCAACATGTTGACTGCAGCCTACAGTACTGGAAAGTGGACTGCAGCCCAACCCTGATTGATACCAGGGTTGGACTGCAGTATCTACCGCACTGCATACTGCAGAAACTGCAGCCTGTAGTTAAGCTACTGCACTGCAGCCTGCAGTACTTCCCGAAAAGGGGCTGCAGTGCAGTTACCCAAAGTTCCCCAAATATATGCCCTTAACTGTCCCGCCCTTCCCTATAATCAACAGCTTCAGTGCTACTACAGCCGGCACTGCAGCCTGCATTACTGCAGCCTGTTGACTGCAGCCTGCACTGCAGCCTGCAGTACTGCACCATGTTGACTGCAGCCTGCACTGCAGCCTGCACTACAGCCTGAATGCAGCCTGCAGTACTGCAGCCTGCGTGCAGCCTGCAGTACTGCACTGCAGCCTGCAGTACTGGAAAGTGGACTGCAGCCCAACCCTGGTTGATACCAGTCCTGGCGGTGTAAGCTATTACAAAATGCTAGTACGGCGGGTGCGGACGCACTTCGAATAACTCATTTTATATTCAGAACACGCCCCGCGAGGGATGGTTTTATACCTGTAGGTATATCGGATGACCCTAGGAGGATATAACCAGCAATCACGAATCAGCGAGGTACCTGTACCCGTGTATGGGCATGGCGATAGGTACCAGTTTGTACTGGCGGTGCAAGTTTACAAAATGCTAGTACGGGTACGGCGGGTGCTGAGGCACTGCGGAGAACACACCGCCGCCGGAGGATGGTTTTCGCCAGGGGTGAACCTTCCAGTACGACGAGGATGAAGCCGCTATGCCCATCACGGCGGCGCTCGTACCTGTACGGGTAGCAGCTTGGCGACATGTGGAGTGCAGCCTGCCCAGCACGGATTCAGCCCACCCGTTCAATACTTTTGACGCCTGTAGTAACCGGCCGCAACCCATACCCAGGTACTGGTACCAGTACTTTTTTGTAATTCACACCAGTACTCGCAATGTAGACGTTTTTTGTAATTCACGCCAATACTCGTATGTAATGTGGCAGTGTACGGTAGTACAGGTATCTGTAGCGACTAGCGCTATCGCAGAACATATTTCGAAAACTCTAGAAGGCTGACAAAACACGGCAAGGGGATTTGAACGGCCCGCGATTTGATATGTTTTGCTGCCACCTGCAAATCGCAGGTACGTGTACCCGGTACTGGTACGCGCTAGTCACTATTATAGGAAGAGGTAATCCCATTATAAATAATCCCATTATAAATAACAAAAATACGCGTATTTTCCTCACGCGGTAAATACGGGCATCTCGCCGGGCCACGTAGCCAGCGAAAACAGGATCCAAAACCCGTGACGCCCAGCGAATCTAGCAAAATCTGCGCTCGCGTTCGCGTCACGCGTAGTACGCGGGGTATTTCTTTTCAAAATGCCTGCGTACGCGTGACGGGTTCTGGGTATCAGTACCTCCTCCCCGGCTCCATTTCCCAGACGCCCGCAGCCTCCAGACCCGGCATCTATGCGCCACGCCGCCACCATGGTCCCAGATTCTCCACCAGGGTCCGGCCCCTCACCGCATAACCCTCGGGAAGCTCGTGCATACGCGCGAGACCGGCGAATGCGCAGTCGCCTGCCCCCGCTAGGCTGCAGGACAGCAAACATCGCCGGCCCGCTAGCCCGCTGTGCGACAACGTCAGGTTGCAAGCACACATATACACCCTCGACCCGGACATGGTCGCGGAGGAGTCGGGCGAGGACGACCATGACCCGCACCATGACCATTCCCCCGCCGCCGAGGACGGCTCGGTGCGTTGTTGCGTCCGTGTGTGTATGCATGCAGGTAGTCTGATCGATGTGCGCATCTCTCAGCGCCGCCGCCGCGAGTGCGGGGGGCACTTCCATGGCATGTGCGCTTTGGCGGCGAACGGCAACGACGACGCCGAGCGACTACTGCGGCTGCAAGGAAGCCGGTGCAACGCCCAGTCAGCCCCACACCCACCGCCATGCGCGACCCCGCTGCGTCAGCGGCCATGAAGGTGCCCGAACTGGGGAGGAGGGCGACAACGATGAAGACTGGCTAGATGCGCCACTGAAGCCCGAACCCGCCCCGGACGTCATTGCGTAGGGCGATGGTATCACACGGAATCTAAGGTCCGCCTGGTTGGCCGGCATCATCGACCCATCTTGCGTGAAGCATCAGCCCCCAAAAGATTACAGCAGGGCTCAACATGAGGTGAGGAGGCAAGACATGGGTGCCCAAAAAAGTGGCGAGGCAGGCAGCGATCCAAGAGAAACCGCGACGACAACAAAAAGGGAGAAAAGGCTAATGGAGCTGGCCCTCACGAGGTGGTGCTTGAGTTCAGGGCGGCTGCGGACCAGAAGCCGCTGCCCAACGTCGTGGGGCAGGCCCCGCATGTAAATGTGCACGAGATCGCGTGTCTTGTTCATGTTGTGTGTGACGCCGATCACAACATACTCGCGTACAACAGCTTGAAGGATTGGACGACACAACGGTATGTAGTTGACGACAAGGTGAACATGGTTCGGCCATGGAGCGTCTTTACCGAGGCCTTTAACAATTTTGAATACCAGCCGGGCAATTTCTTCGAGTCTCTTCCAGAGCTGGAGGAGGACAACGATTTGTTGGACATTCAACTTGGTCACCCCCCCCCCCCCCCCCCCCCAGGTTCCGCATGAGGAAAATAAATTGATCAGTGAGGCCCAAATATCACATGTTGTTATCTACAATTGTGCTGCTGCATTTCTGCAAGAATGATAATTCGACCACCCCTCGCTTCTCTTCTCAACAAGGTGGACATGGTGATTTGTCTGATGCGAAATTGCTGACATGATGTTTGCCCAAGCTAAGAAAACGAGGGCGACTACTCGCCAACGCGCTGCCGAATTTGTTGCAGCAAGATAGGGACCAATGCCGATATAGTGAAAGAGTTGGTTTATATTGTAGAGAATATCGCTCGGCCTCGGAAGTTACGCATTACAATTGAAACATAGTTGGGGCTGAGGCTGATTATGCCAACCTCTAAATGATTGAATATATGTGGCTGAACATTGCAATCACTTTTCGCGGTACACAGTTGCAAAATATGAAGTGCGTATGAGTAAATGCACATGGGAGCATATTCCAAGAAATTTATTACTCATTGCATGCCAGCACAGCTTTGAAATTACATGCGCTTCACCCCGATGCGGACCTAGCCAGATCCTTCGCAATCTGTGCTCAGTGGCTGATGTTTAGGTGCTTCTTCAGCGCCCGTGGTGCCACTGTCAGCGTATCCTGCCGTAGAGGGCGCTTGCAATCGCCTATTCTAATTTCACTAGTCAGTGGCTTTGACTCGGGCATCTTGTCATCAATTGCCATGTTGTGAAGGATGATGCATGCGGACAGTGTTTTAGTGAAATGCTCCAATAAGCATGAAGATGAGGCCGGCGCAAACAGTAACCCAACCGCTGAACTAGCATACAAAGGCACACTCAACACTAATGCGGCATCTACCCTGATAAAATTGAAATTTTCTTTAGCTTTGTCTGCCCTTTTCTTTGGCATGGTGTATACCCCAAGGAGTTATCACGCTCTCGCTGCACACATAAGGTTCGTCGCCGGCGATCCAATAGCCATCAGGCGACGGTTGCTTGTCAAGTGTTTGATCAAGATCATACATTCTGCCCATGCTGTCGTGGGTGCTACCTTGCGTTGACAAGCCTGCCCCACGATTCGCCGGTGCGCATCCGCCAGCGCCTATAGGTTGATAGAAAAGAAGTCCTTTCTATTCCGGTAGTGTTTCACAATATTTTACGACCCGGCGGTCCAGCTTGGTGATATGCATCGCCATGCCATCCACGCCGCCGATGAAGCCCGTGACGGTCCAGCCACTGCGTTCATGCATTGCCGCCGCCATCTTGTCCAGCGTCGGCACGTCGTAAGGCTTGAATCGCAGGGATAGATTCGTTCAGGGCGTCCGCCATTGGCCAAGCACAGCCGACGTAAGATGTGCAGGTGCCTACGCCGTACAAATAATCCTCCGTGTCCTGGAAATTACTACCAACGAGCCATCGCAAGGCCACAGCGAGCCGGCACTCCGTTGGAACCAACTGTCTGACGCCTTTAGTGCAGCAAGCTTACCCAGGTCGCCAGGCTCGAGCCGCGGCGCCATCTCCCACGTCATTTGCCAAAAACGGCGCTTTGTCACCTTGAAACGGGGCCGGGATGTCTTGTCGTTGTAGCCTCGCAGGCGCCACTGCCCTGCGGTCTTGTCATGCATCTCGTTGCGGGACTTCTGGCCCCGACGCCCTTTGTTCCCATGCACACGCTCGTTGGGCTCGTTGCTGTGAGGCAATGGTTGGCATGCTGCCTCGGGACCGTGGCACGGCTGCTCCTACTGTCTGCTAGAGAGTACATAGGGCAGGGACAAGAAAAAAGATATGACCACTAGCACTTTCGTCTACGCTTGAATACCGCCGTAACCCGCCATAATAATGAAATACCCGCCCGAATACCGCCACACGCGACCGCCTGCATTTTGCGAGTACGAGCGGCCCGCGGTGGTAAGCATTACGCGCGCGCCGTACATAGCGTTTAACGGCCCGGTTTCTTTTTCTTCGTGTACGGGGGATTTTTGCCACTCCGTTTAACAGGCTCTACGGTACGTCCACGCGGTTGCGGCTTTTGCTCGATAGCGACGCCCCGGATTGTGGCGGTGGCGCGGCGCGATGAGCATGACGCGGGTACCCCGTCATGCGCCGCATCATGTGCGCACGCACGTCGTCATGCGGCACTCACCGTGTGGCGGCCCGGCTACGCATTACTATTCCGCCCCCATCTCCTTGTCGTTCACTGCCAGCCGCGTCGACCCCCCACCTGCTCGGTGATGGGTAGCGTGGACCGCTACGATGAGCGGGTGGCCCCGGTTGTTTTCGGTGGTCGGGCAGCCGGGTGTACCGGTATGCACTGTGAGAATGAGATGTGACATACGGGTGACGAAGCACTACTACTAGCGACTATTATTTATCCGTGAAGGCTGCTGCTGGTGGCGGCATGTCCATCCAGTTACGTACGAGTACATCCGGCGGTATTGCCGGCGTGCGATAAACCCTTTTTGTAATCGTTGTGGTAGTCGTACTAGCGCGCTGACGCGTTACATGCCAGCGGGCGCACGATGATGGGCCGCATCGTGTTAGGTGCCACCTCTGCAGCTATGGCGGACCCCAGTCCGCCTTCTACGCCTATCACATATACAAGCATGTGAGGGAGGGTACGGTGGCCGAGAACAAGCGGGATTCGATAGCGGCGGCGCCCGCCGACTTCGACCTGCCTCATGTGCCGCCCTCGGAGGGACCAACGCCAACCGGTGCGGCAGAATGGCGGTGCACGCTCCCCATCTTCCTTGGGGCAAGCAACGGGCAGCGTCGGGCAGGGGTGAGTAGCGTGAGCAGCGCCCACCGCACCGATGCCAGTGCCGGTCGCCAACACCTCACCCCCCGAAAGAGACCCGTGGGCAGTCCTACGATATCTCCCCGCGATAGTGGGCACCTAACGCCGCCCACATCGACAAAACGCCGTAGAGGGTCGAGTGTGAATTGTGGTGGCGCATCGAGCTTGGAAGACGCGGGGGGAAGACGTGGTGGGGCCGAACTCGTGTTTTCCACTGCGGTCAATGACGACGCTAGCAGTAGAGGCGCTGGTGACGTTGACATGGAGGATGGTTTGTCGAATGACATGGGAGGAAGCAATGCCGACAGCGGAGGCATGCAAATGGGTAGTGAAGCTGCTTCTGATGGTGGCTCACAACGGGGCGGCGGTGACGGTGGAGCTGTTGGCGGTGACTTGGAGTGGCGCATTGGCGATTAAGGCGGGGCACGGGATGGCAACATCGGGCCAGAGGCGGCGGGCGACGGCGACGCCGTGTGTCAGACAAGCACTGAGAGCGAAGGAGGTTCGGGGGCTAGCAACGGCAGTGATGGCTCTGAAGTAGACGAGGAGGGCGCGTCAATGAAGAGTGAGTCGTATCGTCGCCGGGATCGCTACCCCCCGCACGACGACGGCTACGGGAGGTGCGCGGGTTCCCATGTCAGCCATATTGACGACCTCAACACACCGGCCGACGACACACATGCTGTGTGGGTGTCCTACCGGCGCGGCAACATCCCCACCATTAGGGAGTGCCGGAAGGTTTTGGACAGGTTCTTCATGGACATGGATCTTGACGACGACCTGTGCGCGGAGCAAGTGTGGACGGAGATCGCACCAGACTCGATGGCCGCGCCGGGCGGGTTGTGTCTGGGGAGGATGAGGAGGCGGCATCCCCGGCGTGGATGGATGACATTGTGTTCGAGGTGTACAAGGTTCTAAAGCTCGGAGCGGGTACCTCACGCGTGGTCATGTCGCGGGTGTACAACGCTATGAAGAAGCGCACCAACTGTTACATATGCCACGTACAACAGCATCACGGCATGGGTGATAGTGGTGACATCGACTACGAAAGCATGGCTCGCAATCGACGCACAAACCTCCGGCAGGTAGTTGGCTACGTTTGTGCCTATGACATCATGTCGGATCGCACTATATACTGCAGAGAATTACAATCGCCAGCATGGGTACATGGGGCATTTTTGAGTCAAAACGGCCCTATTCCTGGACTCAAAATTGTGCCCTCCCCCACGTGATCGCTTAGGCTGGGATATGTACCCACTTTTCGGGCACGTTTCAGGTGCAATGCAACACAATACGATGGTACTAAAAATGACAAATCGGTGTGTCCTCTTCGCGCCCTCAATCGCGTAAAGTACTATCCGCCTCACCTAGGAAGATTGCGGACGCGAGACGAGCGTGGCGACTGGCGTTTAAGGCCTGGAAAAAGAGCCTCACTCGCGCAGAGAAGACGCCCCGGGCCTACAAGTCTATCGCCGACCTCAGAGGCATGTCGCAACGAGATGCTACCTCTGACCTCTGATGACAGCGACGCGGCGTTGGGGTGAGATGTCGGCGCAGGCGGCGGTGCGGGCTTCGCGTCCCGAGATGAGGGCTCCTTAGGCGGAGATGCGGGTCGGGGAGGCGGAGATGGGGTACCGCCACAGGAAGATGTGGCCTTGCGACTCCACCATCGGCACCCAAAGGCGCCTGGCGGCTTGACGTGGCTTCGCGTTTCGGCTTAGGCGCCTTAAAGAGGTCGTCGTCCTCCATCTCTTTCGCCATCTTTAAAGGATGACTCGGCCCGCGCTTCTTGGAATGCTTCCTACGCAGCTTCATGGGCGACAAGGTGGTCTTGCCTCCCGTGCTCAACGCACCGTGCGGGCGCTTCGTCGCACTCGAAGGCTGAGGTTCAGCCGGCGGCTTGGCAGTCTCCGAGGGACCAAGCCTCCTCGGGGGAGGGGGCGGAGCTGCTCGAAGCTCCAAGAGACCTGCTGCATCGCCGTTTTGGGAGCCATCTCCGCCGGACCCCGATGGCGGTGGTTGAGATGCGGGCTTGGAGGACCCGCCAGCGTGACGCGGCGCCGCTACGACCTGGTAGTAGCGGTCGTCGACCAAGACGGTGGGGGGTAGAGAGCCGGCTCGGCATGGCTCGCATGTGTTGGTGGACTTCGTGAAGCGCTGGTTCTTGATGTGTTGAATGCCGCGCCGCATCTGGTTGTCGTGCCATTCGCGCACGCTGCGAATCGAGTAGCCACCGTGTTTCACAGTCTTGCTGTGGAAGTCCACGAAGAGAACGGGCTCCACGGCATGTTGCCAAGATGCCTCCGGCCAGGCTCCATGGCTGCCATTGGAGCCTTGGAGTGCGCGCTTGCGGTCGGCGTACGCGTGCTCGTTGACAGAGTCAGGGAGCGCATGCACTGATAGCTTCCGAACTCCACTTGCAGCAGTGTGTGAGAACACATTGGTCGGCACCATGTCGAGAGCCGACGCAATCTTGTTCACGGCTGTCTCAGAGAAGCCGAAGTGCCTCAAAGTTTGCGCCAACTTGCCCACCATGAGGCAGGTAGACTTTGTGGTCAAAGGGAAGAACTCGAGAAGGGGAAACTCATGAGCTTCGTGGGCCGTTCTGCGCAATCTGTGGGCAATCTTGACTGTGCAATCTTCCGGTAGATGGCTGCAGACCGTTTAGTATGGGGGATTGCATTGCATAAAAGGGATATGCACACGCACCGGCTTGACGATACAATACAGATTGCTAGGCACTACCGCTAATACCTGATATTTGTTGGCGGCACGCCGCATATTGCTCCAGCGCTGCACCGCAAATGCTGCCTTTAGGCATGCTTTAATTGCCTAGATGGCTGCAAACTATTTAGTATGCGGGGTTGCATGGCATAGAAGGGATGTGAACACGCACCAGCTTGACAATACTATACGGATTGCAAGGCACTACCGCTAATACATGATATTTGTTGGCGGCACGCCGCAGATTGATGCAGCGCTGCACCGCAGACGCTGCCTTCAGGCATGCTTTGATTGCCTAGATGCATGGCTGCAAACCAGTTAGTATGGGGGGTGGCATGAATCACCAACATGCCCCGGCCGCGGCGCGTTGGCGCCGCGCTGCCCCGGCCGCGCCTGCAAAGGAAATGCGGTTTGTGAAATCGACGGACATGAGTCGATTCAACTCTTATCTGCGGTCGAAAATGATGTGTTATGATCGTTGATAACGATTAATGAAGTATTGCCCAGTGAGCTATGGCAGCGAAGCTAAAGCTGCATGAATCCCCTGTCACGGACCATACACGAACCCACGTTGCTTGCCGAGGTGCTCCGAGAGATGCGTCGTTACAGTCGCCGAAAATCTCTTTCGACGACTAACCACAAGGCGCGTCTGTTGGTGTCGGGGTTTCTTGGGTGCTTTGACGCGATGATAAGTACACGACCCGTTTTCAACAGACTGTCGAGGTCCGTTTTCGGCATAGCTAAACTCGATTGCACGTTTGCTGGAATCTGTACTGTTTTTTTTTTCGCCCCCAGGACAGGACAGGCACCACTGAAACCATGTACTGTATTGTACTTAAATCTGTACTGGTACCAGATACCAGGTACCCACACACACACGTGCACGCGTGGCTCGGACTCTGAACCGTGTGCGCATCACTCACCCATCCCGTCTCATGGATGCGGGATTCGGGCCGCTTTTAGGCCGCTTGATGTTTTGATTTTCTAGTACTACTTTTAGCAGGAGGTGCATTTGTTACTACTGTCCTTTTTGTAATTCATACCAGGTGCTTGGTACTGTGTGAGGATATCCTATACCCTCACTAGCCCTAATCACCATAGCACAATAGGAGCGTAGCGCGCGCCCGTCAGATGACGGGCTGCTTCCGCGCCCTGCCGGCCGCATCGCGCCGCCTGATATATCAGGCACAGCGCCTGACGGCTTGTAATCAGATCATACTCGACCACCACCACAGTGGAATGGCACTGCCTCTCACCACCACGCGCATATTCCCTCACATTTGGTGCTTCTACCTACTCGCTCCCTCGCGAGTACTATCCAACCATACCATAACCGCCTGTCGGATAGCGACTGCGGGCGTCGGCAATTACCCCGCCGGAAAACTATAACAAGCTTCTCTGAAAGCCACCGATACGCAACGATCCTGTCAAGAGGCAGCATAGGGCAGTCGAACCTTGTCGACGACTACCTTTATCAAATCATTACTCCGCTCCCTCCGTCAGCGGAAGCCTACTCTACTCGTCGCGCGAGTTCGACGCTGCAAAGGATAATGTTCTTCCCGCTCGGAGCCTGTAGATTACCCGGGCGCGACATCTACGTGACGCAGATCATCTTCGACGCTTCAGTATATGAGTCGAATTGAGGCCAACCTGAGGAACAATCTGGCGAGCAAAATGCAGCCAGAGGGGGAGGAGGAGATAACATCACAACCTCCCAACGACATCATACTGAGCATACCTCAGAGCAGGGCACCGACTGTTACAACCCCCTTAGGACTTGGGCCGAATAGTCGTCTAGCCATAGATAGTCCTAAGGTAGGAGCTGAGTCGAGGGCCCATTGCTGGATCGTTATAGATGATTTCCACGATAAGGTGCTAGTACACAAATACGGTGTTAAGGATTCGTACCCGTACTGGCCCCGGGCAGTAGCTCTTCCCGGGCGCTCCTGAAACGTGCTGCTGGCGCGGCTGCGCCGCTGCGACGTCGTCATCACCAACTCTCGCCATCGCCACACAACGGCCGCTTTCAGCTTGACCAGCCGCCACTCGCTCGCTTGCCACCATGTCAGACCCTGTAGACCAACGACGCGCTAAGGGCAACGCAAGATACTGCGTGTGCAACCACCCAGGTTGTGGCAAGTCGGTGGACCGGGATGGGCATGGCATGAACATCTTCGCGCATGACCGCGCCCGCCTCGAAAAGGTGCTGGACATCCTGGTGCTCAACGACAAAGAGCTGCGCGACCAGGTCTTGAAGGCGCCGAAGAGCTACCGTGTGCACACCTCTCACTTCAAGGAAGAAGATAAGCGTATGGTTACGGTGGGACAAAGCAAGGTGAAGACGCTGACCAAGACCGCGTTACCTCTCCCGTTCTCGCACGTTGACCAGCGGCGCGTACCACCCACGCCTACACCCGCGCGAGTCCGCAACGGCAACAGCCGTCGCGCCTCCCCTCGACCAGCTTCTGCATCCATTCCTCCGCGGCCTCCCTCCCGTGGAGCTGCCATGGTCAGCGCGGTGCTTGGAGCTGGAGTGCGACAATTTGGAGACCCGCGTGCTGCGTTCCGGTCACCTCTCAGCAACATCACTAACCAACGATCAGCAGCCAGCCCTGCCTCGCCGAGGCGGCGCCCCGCTCCCCTTCTCACGGTCTCCAGCAAGAAAACACTCCGCCGGCCAACCGCCACTCCAGCAGGTCATCATCAGCATGCGGACAGCAACATGGGCAGCAGTCTCCCCGGCGTGCTGCAAACCCCCAGCCAGCGGACCCTCTTGCTGTTGCGCACATGCAGCAGCGAATTCGGATTCTGGAATCTCAGTTGCAGGACAGCAAAAGCATGTACCATGCAGCCAAGTCAGAGGCAGACAGGTTGAAGGAGTCCATGCAGCAGTCCTTGAGGGAGAAAGATGTCTTGCAGGAACAAGTGGAACAGCTCCGCGTGGAGCTCGCTGAGCAGCGACAGACAACCAGCACTTTGCTAACGCAGGCCATGGCTGAATTGCAGCGCAAGAACCAAGAAATAGATAGAATGCTTGACTCCGCTGTGGATTGCTTGACATGGGATTATGTGATGCGCGACGGCTCGGCGTGGAACCAATGTGTCAATCATATTACTGGTTTTCCGACTGCGCAATCTTTGCAAGCATTTTTTGACTGGGTTAACACGGATGGTGTGGCTGAGCGGCTGCGGTACTGGAACGGCCAGCAATCTATTGAGACGATGGAGGCAGCAGCAAATGGTACGGCGCAACGCCGCTCCTCTGGCAAACCGGAGCAGAGGAATTTCAGCACCCAGGACGCCTGTCTGGTCACCCTGGTGAAGCTCCGCACTGGCATGACGACACGCGTCATCAACGCTTGGACTGGTATCAAGGTAGCCAGCCTCACCCGCATCTTTCCCACCTGGATATCATATTTGAATACCTTTTTCAATGCGGAGTTCCCTGTGCCCACCACGGACCAAATGCGCGACCGTGTTGGCCCTGAGTGGAAGGAGGTATTTGGTGCGGTAGTCCGCATGATTTTGGACTCCACATATTTCAGATTCCAGGCTCCGTGCAGCAGGAAAGCTGCTCGCACATGTTGGTCCGATTACAAGCAGGGGCACACTGCCAAGCTGCTGGCCGCCATCGTGCCTGTAGGCGCCTACTGTGGCACATCCCAGGCGTACCCTCGCCGAATCACAGACACAGAGATTCTACGTGTATCTCACTGGTTGCAGATTCTGCAGAGGGGCGACTACAAGGGGTTTGACCAGTGCGCACCCCTGCTGCATGCGATTGGCTGCCAGATGATCGCGCCGGCGCGCCGTTGGCAGAACGTGCCGCACTACACCGCTGATGAGAGGGAGGGCAATGGCGAAAAGTCTAATCTACGTATTCACGTGGAGCGTCACTTTTGCAGGGTGCAGCAATGGAGGTTCTTTGCAGCCAAAAAAATGTCGCTGCATTCGGTAGATATGATAGAAAAGGCTTTTAATGTGGTGGGGCATTTGTGCAATTTGCAGCGCCCCCTGTGCAGCATTGTAAATGACAGTGGCAGTGATGCACTGGGCGAGAGTGAGGCGGCGGAGGTGTAGAGATTATAATTGTAATTCAAAATATTTACAATCCTCATCGCCGTCTCAAAGAAATGAGAATGATTGGTGATGAAGGGCCCATGTCCCACCCGGCCTAATGATTGGCCTACCGTAGTGCATGCGCTGCAACACACAATCTCACAAGCCGCGCCACGCCACATCAGCCGCACAAGGCTCGCCCAGGTGTTGGCGGAGTGTGTATGTCCCACAACGCCTCCCGTGCTTTCACGCGGTGCTCAGATGAACGCCCATGCAGCATCAGCTCCATGTCTGCGTCTGCCACAGGATTGAACTTGTAGCGCCAGCCGGCGCTGTCGGAGACCGGCAGCACACGCTTTGCCATTCCACTGACGTTCCTCACCTGAGGAGTGAATGACGACTGTAGAAAGGGAATAAATGGCAAAGGGGTAGTGACGTCATAAGTGTCACCATTGCCAGGATCGAGCCATGCACAGCGACGGGACGTGGAAGGCAGGTCGCCCCATGGGCGCGGTAAGTTCCAGACAACCACCATGAGCATAAGCAGGTGCACGCAATCACCGCTGGATTTGAGAGGGCAGGTGCAGCCACAGCGTAGGATTTGGGCGACAAAGCGGTGGGAGCCTGGGAATGCAGCGACGCTACACTCAGCCCACACATGGTAAGTAGTCTCCATCCGCTGACTTGCCGGAGCAGAAAACTTGAAGAAAACTGACCCTTGGAGCCCGCCATGACGAGTGCGCGGCAAGCTGGCGTTAGTGTTAGGATGGTACGCAAAGTTGGGCAGCTGTTGCAGCTCTGCAACCCTGCTGAAGGCATCATCCAGAATAGTCCGCGTCCGAGAGTCCAGCAGGTGCACTCTGTTTTCCGAGTGTGATAGGAGAAACATCTCACTGACAGTAGGGGCCTCACGCCAAATCTGCACAACGCCTGTCAACCAGCCATCTGTTGGCAGTAGCTGGTCTCGATGTCTGTTAGTCGCCTCCACGAAGTGCCAGGACTGATCGGGGTGGTTGGCCAGGATGTGCTCGTGCAGGCTGCGCCCGTGGGGGTCGCGCAGCAACACGCGCTCTTGCCTTCCCTCCATTTCCTGCTCGAGCTTCTGGCGCTCTTTGACTCGCGCAACCAATTCTGCCCGTTACGCATTAGAGAACAAAGGCATTCCATGCCGCGTGCGGCACCAGCGCCGTAGCTGAGGGACGGTTGGGTGGAAGTTTGTATCCACCCACTCACCTTGGGCATCCAGCGCAGGAAACTTTGCGCCGTCAATCATTTCCTCTGTCAGATGCCACGCGATTGCCGGCGTGCGAATCTCAGACACCGGCGGCAGCTGCTCGGACATGCCCGTCGGGCTGAGCAGCCCCAGCGCCCGCTTTTCTGCATCATCATCATCGATGTTGGTACGAAGAAAAGGCCATTGTTCTAAGGCAGAGCTGATATGAATGCGGTCTGTTGCCTCCACTTTCTTTGTTTCAGGGTTGTATGCGAGGGCATGCTGGAACTCATCCACTGCATTATGGGCTGTGGAGATCCATGCCGAAGCATCAAAATCTGCAAACGGCAGCATGTACGCATTTCATTTAAATAAGGATGCCTTGCCAGGGTGCCCAGGCCCAGCCACACACACCCAACCCATGACCAGCCATGGCCACCGAGGCCCAGCCACATATCCTGAGTTGTTGCTCAGCCTTGCAGGTATTTCCATCGCCATCAAGGGTAGAGCTCCAGCCGGATCAAGGAAAACAGCCGGACCATGTTGGTTAGCCAGTTCTTGGCAAATATCAAGTGCCTTTTTGCCCCAGGCCCTTTACCTTGGTGCCGTAGTCACAACCAACAAGGAGCCCAAAACACAGAAAGAAAGCCAAGCCTGTAGCCTTGACCAGTTTCAGAAATTGGGTCTGAACTTTGTCGGTGTCCGGCCACCTTGCAGGGTCAGTGAGAATGTGTTTAGAGTATTTGACACACCGGCCAGTGCGAATGTTGACTTTGAAAAATATGTGAGGCAGGCCATGTATTATGAAGTCGTTGTCCACTGTAACAACCGCCCAAATCTTCCCCTCGCGGGCAAGGACCGCGAGTTGGGCGTCGGCCTCAAAGGGCGCGACGATGTAGGGTATACCTGCGCGCCGCAGCTCCGAGATAGCAGCCTTGACGGCTGGCCACCCAAGTGTGACTGCGGCGCGCAACATCTTAGGATCCGCTTCGGCTCCATCGTACTGCACCTCAGCGAAGGCCTTGGCGCGGTTGACTTGGCGCGCCGCATCCGTTTGTCGCTTTGCAGGCATGGGCGCGCCATCGAACACGAAAAGAAGGTCTACTCCCCGCCCAAGTACGGTCTGAGCTTGTTGTAAGAAGTGCTTCGCGAGCGGCTCGTACTCCTTGTCCAGCACAAGTGACTGCGCGTGATGGTACCCTAACTGGTGCAACCAGACGTGCCCATCGATGCCCAAGCGGCGCCCACGTGCGAGCGCATACAAGTTTGTCTTCTCACATATGGGGTTGACAAGCTTCAGTAGGCTGGGAATTCCCATGGTGGTTGGTCTGGTGTGCTGTGCTGGCGTGAGGGTGGCGACATTGACTGACGAGCATCGGACATGCCAGCAGTCAAACGCCTCCGCGAGTGCGCGGGGCGGCCGCGCCCGGGAAGAGCTACTGCCCGGGGCCAGTACGGGTACGAATCCTTAAGACCGTATTTGTGTACTAACACCTTATCGTGGAAATCATCTATTCCACACGGCCAGGAATAATGAGCGGAGATTTGGGAAAAGGGATTCTTACAGTACCGGAAGCCGGTAATCTGGGTGACTGACTCGGCGGTGGTTTTGCCGGCCTAATAATAGTCGCTGGTTTCCGTCATTCCGTGCGCTGCGTATAGATTCCAATTGTGCTGCCTGTAACTACTAGACTTATACTAAAATCGACGTGTGCGGTCCTAACCCGCGGCCCGTCGATATTTTAGTCATGTACTACTAAGTACAGACAGGTTGCTAGCACCTTCGTCTGTCCGCAGCACAGTGATATAATATTTGTCTACTATTGCTATAGCAAATGCTACATCGTTCTAGATGGTTCCAATAGGTTCTAGTACCTAATGCTAAGACACTCCTAAGGCAGCGCTCCATCTCACGCTAGGTGCTGTCATCCGCTAGTAGCAGAAGTCACCAGCGTGTCCGACAGTCCTGGTGCTGCTGGTACGCAGGCGTATGTACAGGTTACTCGCACCCCATGTGGGTACTCGCTCGTAATACTGTCCCGCACTACTAGTCGCCTGGTAGTCGCTCTTACTGTCGCCTCGTCGTCCTCGTCCCAGTATTTCGCCTTCACTTGTACTCGCACTCGCAATGCTCATACTCGTACTTCGCTTGGCTTGTACTCGTTCTCGTCCGCCTCAGTCGCCAGTTCTTCGCTCCTTCGTCGGCTCCCGCAGTACAAAGTACAGCAGTGTAGAGTACATAACACTGACAGCTCTCGTTCTGATGATGATAATAAAAGGCAGCATGTGCCAACCATACCAACCAATGAGGTGTTTCTGTCTGGATACCAGACATACTATGATATGCTGCGTGATGACAGTAACAATATCCAAAACATTATCCTGGGTTTTCAATCCAGTGACTCAAATGATAAAATAGATGCACTGAGACAAGCGGGCGGACTGGTCCTTCCTTATGCGGACTCAGATGATCTCGCGCTGTACAAAGATATGGCAGATAAGTTGAACATAACCAAGGCTGGAATGCAGACCTTGTGGACATGATGGCTGACTTTGTCACGGCTTGGACCGACAATATGATGACACAATATCACAGACTGCACAAGCCTGCGGGAGCTGAGGACCCCCAGCAGAGAACTATATTGCAATCGCAGTACATCGATAATGTGCTAGCACTTGCTACGCCCAGGCAAGCCAATACTGCTCTCATACCGTTTCCGGGGGCATTCATTTGTCAGGTCCATGTGCTGACATATTGCAAAATATTCTTGATGGCTCATAAGCATGGATCCAAGCCCGAATGGGTTATGGAATATATTGGTCAGCTGGCCCCTCACCTTGAGGCATGGAAGCTGAGGTATAATGCAGAGATTCAGAAAGGTTTCAAAACCGCCGTTAAGATATTCCCTGCAGCATCATATCCCAGGAAACAATATACAAACCAACTCATGGGGTTGCCACTTTATTCCATCATTCGTAAGATGATAGACCAGGCGGCATCTGGACATCATACTGTAAACCTTGCAAGCAAAGGCAAGGCACCGGTGGAGATCGCTCCGGTGCGTCAACATAACCCACCTGCATGACATCATGACGGTATTGCAGGCAAGCGTTCAACATATCTTCCAACTTGAGAGCCAAGAAACAAGTCGCCCAGGCATGAAGCCCCACCTTCGGTGAGTGGCTGGCCTCAGTTGGCTCCAACATATGCTGCCGTAACAGGACAACAACCATATCTGCACTTTGAACTAACCCCGGTGGTGGGGCAGGAAAAGTTGCATGCTAACCATAACAATACTCTGTTCTTGACTGAAATCCTACAGTTTCTAGACAAAGTGGGACGCACCGTAACGGCACATGCCTACGACTACATGTCAGAGAGATATGTGCTTGATTCCATCAACAAACAGTCCCATTACTATACAACGATATAAACCATGTTTGCCCAGAAGCGAGGTGTACATGGTACTGCCTTTGATGATTTTCATCAATTGGCAAAGAACATAATATGCTACATTCAAAGTAAAAACTGTAGCTATGATCCTCAGGATGTCTCAGGCATAATGGAATTTTGCATGCAGACCATATCATACAAGTACTGTAAAATTCTGGCCACATTTTCCCGTTGGGTGCTGCAGTTGATTGGATATTGATTGGATACAGTGATAATCATCCCATCACTCCGGAGTATGTCAAACATTATCTGATCGGAAAATTCCGTAAACATAACGAGCTGAAAATTGTATTTCAAAGACAGCTCAAAATTCATACCGTAAGCCACCAGACATTTTGACCATAAGAACCATACATGAAATCATTGACATCATAGATTCGTGGAAGATACTCAGACGAGGTCAAATCCACCCACCGTATTCTAACATACCGTATTCTTTCCGTCAGGAGTCTCCTGCGTTGACAGGACTACCTGGTCGAGGGTCTGGTCGAGGTTCCATACGTCCAATGAAGGCAATCATATGCTGCAGACCGGCGTGGCCGTGGCGGCCGGACTGCTGGCCGGGGTCGCACTCAAAGGCAGGCGAACCGCAGAGAACTACGATATAATCCCCCAGACTATCTTTGGATTCATCCTGATGGTAGGCTTGTTTGCTCATACTGCAATGGGTCTGGTCACAATTTATTGGCTTACGAATGGAGAGCGCAAGAGGCAGGAGATCCTGCCCAGCCATCAAAGAAACACTATAATGACCAAATGCTTAAGCGCCAAGCAGCCTGGAAGCGGACACACCCTGACAAGGACTGGGCACAAGCATGCCGTGAGGGTTATGATAACCTGAGTATACATCTATGCTTGCAGCCAGGCTCACCGCAACTGTTGAACACAACAGTAAGACCAGATATGCTTCCAAAGCGTGATAGTGATGGTGGCCGTGGTGATGGTCGAGGCCGCCGAGGCGGCCGAGGTGGCCGCTCTGGGAGAGGCGGCGTCAGAACCGCTGGCCGCAACCAGGGTGGTCGTGGTGGAGAACACCCTTAGGTCACCATATAACATTGTAACCCACAAAATGGTGGAGATTAACTCGTCCGCAGCGCTCCAAAGAAGAGCATGTATGTTGAGGCACCGACCCAGCAAACTGCAAACACATCTGCATTACAATAGAAAACACTGGCACTTAGTATTCTCACTGACTAGAACATGTAATTACCTTTGCAATAAAATGTGCCAATACAAGTCTCCTTACTGTATGATTAAATGTTGCTATAGAGTGCATAAACTCACCGTAATAATGCACTGAATTGACAACAGCTTTGATTTGCGGTGATTTGGATTGTGGCCGTTCAGTTGGTCTGTGCCAGGGGACGCTCTGGAGTGATTATGAACGTGAGCCTGCTCCTGTCGCTTGCGGCAGTTTCACTAACAGTCGGAGTTCATCAAAGTCGGCCGACGAACACATTCCTCTGATCATATCGTTGTAATAGCTGAACTGTATGTTACTGTATGATTAAGTATTCAATGGGCAAAACACCAAAGCAAGCCCTCACAGAGGATGTGGGACCACTGCGTAGAAAACGTAGGGTCGATGACACACATGACACATCTGTTGTGCATCATGTACTGGAGACGCAAAAGCGCAGAAGGCGCAAACATAATAAACATCACTATACCACTGGTCAAAAAGGCAGCTCATCTCAAGCGCCACAAATTGAACCAATTGAACAGTTGATATATCATCAAAAGCCACCAAATGCTGTGGATAATGCTGCACAAACGAAAACTCTTGAGTCCCGGGATATGCAGACTCAAATTGATGAGCTCATATCTGACTATAATAACAGTATGACCATGCATGGCAATGACTCCTAGGTCTGATCATAACGACGAAATGGCAACAATAACAGCAGTCACAACACCCCAGCACGATACCTATCCATCATTCAACCATGATGCTTGGGAAGAATTAAACATGATCTGGGGGCCGTTTACCCTTGATGGTGCGGCAACTGCTGAAACTACAAAAGTATTGGACAGTTTGTGTTCCCCAACCAATTCTTTTTTTGATGCTGACATTACTAACCATCATGTGTGGCTAAATCCACCATATGAGAAAATGTCTGACTTTATCGCCGGCTTCCAAAGGAAGCGCAGGTAGAACCCATATAATATTTCTGCAGTCATTGCAGTTCCCAAGTGGAAAAACAATAAAAATGTTTAGCACATTCTGAACACATACCGTAAAATCCACCATTACCCACAAGGTGCAGACTTGTATGACATCCCTGATCCCCAAAACCCTAAAGAGCGGATACCAATGGGTCCGACTCCATTTTTAGTTGATGTTTACCTGGCTGATCATACTGTGGAGGACAAGTGCGAGACACAGCACACAATATAAAACAAAGTATGAAAATCCCACAGCAAATTTTTACCTCTCAGACTGTTGAAACAGATCTGTTGAAGGCAAAGGCTAAAATTAAAGCCAATAATGATACCCTGTCTGATCAAGTTGAAATACTGATTGACAGTGCTGCCCAGCGAGAATTTATCTCGTGGGACATTATACAAAAATATGACCTGCCGGTGAAATTGCTGCATCAAGCAACAAAAATACAACTGGCAGATGGCACAACATATAAAATCTCTCGACACTATGTAACAATAACGCTTCACTTTGAGGCTGGTTATACCACAGAGGCTAATTTTATTTGCCTCCCAAGTAACGATAACTGGGATGTCATATTGGTCATTCCATGGCTCAGAAAAAATAATCCAGATATCCACTAGGATGATGGAACTATACACGAGAGACAGACAGATGCTACAATGTTTGGCTGTGAGGTCCAACCCAGACCAGCAGTAGTAAGTATCTTGTCGGCAAACCAGATGGCTAAGCTGCTTTACACCTCTGCGGAACCAGTCAACAATGCAGATGCAGCATCATTCTTTATAGCCACTCTGAAAGAAGACTTTATTGGTACCCAAACATCACAAACAAAAACAGATTATCTGCAGGTACACATTGATTTTGGTCTACAATATGGTGAAAGCATACTGAACATTATAAAACAATATGGTCACGATAAGAATACCTTAACAGACCTGCCACCGAGCAGAGGGAAATATGATCACAGTTTCCTACCATACCTGATGCTAACCCGTCGAAAGGTCACATTTGTCTCCTGCGGAGCTAACTAAGCTGAAACAACAACTAACACAGTACCTGGAGAAAAACTGGATCCGACCCACTTATTCACCATTTGCAGCTTCGGTGATGTTTGCCAGAAAATCTGATGGCACTCTCCGGATGTGCATTGACTATACATCGCTGAACAAAGTAACACTGAGTACACAATATCCTTTGCCCAAAATTGATACTATATTAGACCGTATTGCCACGGGCAAATGCTGAACTTGCTTAGACTTGTCCAAGGCATACCATCAGATCCGTGTGAAGGAGGAAGATGTCTATAAGACATCCTTCATCACTCAATTGGGTCAATTTGATATGAGAGTCCTGCCATTTGGCTTGAAAACAGCGCCAGGCGGATTCCAATCATACATTAACGCAGTTTTAACGGAACTGCTGATGACACACATCATGATGCAAATATCCTTGATGATTTTGTAGTCTGTTATCCCGACGATATTATCATATTCAGCGACACTCCGGAGCAACATATTGACCATATTGATCAGGTCCTTGCGAGGTTGCGCAAGCATCATCTGTACATGAAGCCCCAAAAATCACAATGGGGTAAAAAGCAAATAATATACCTGGGTCAACGTATAACGGAAAAGAGCAAGTTCCCTGACCCAAAGAAAATGAAAGCAATCACAGAATGGCCGGTCCCAAAGTATGTTACAGACGTGAGAGCCTTTTTAGGCTTTGTAGGATATTATCGATCATTTATTGAGGACTTTGCTGCTCTAGCAAAGCCCCTATTTGATCTGACAAAAAATAATATATTTCCGACTTGGACTGACACCCACCAACATGCTTTTGATCGCCTAGAATATAAAATGACACACGCCCCGGTTCTAATGAATCCCATCACTGGCCCGGACGCAAAGTTCGTGGTCACAACTGATGCCAGCAAATATGCTGTGGGGGCGGTGCTCATGCAAAAAGACCCGAATGCCGGACAGCTGCATCCTGTGGCTTCCCTAGCAAAGGTCACGAGGGGTGCGCAACTGCGCTATTCCACCTATGATACTGAATTTCTGGGAGTAGTGATTGCTCTCCAGCATTGGCGACATTATTTGGAAAGGTGTAAACATTTCACCGTAGTCACTGACCATACCACCCTCCGTCATCTGCCAACGCAAGAAAAGCTCAGCAGAAAACATGTTGGCTGGTCCCAAATCATATCACCATATATGGACAATATGGACATTGTATACAAAAAAAGGATCTCAAAATATGGCAGATGCACTGATTAGGCGACCAGATCTGAAAGATCTGAAGGCATCATTAGATGCATACTATATGCAGATCCTTGAGGAGGATCTGGAGCACATCACTGAATGGCTCAACCTTACCACTGTCTCGATACAGTTGGATAAACAATTCCTCAACAATATCAAATTGAAATATGTGCAGGACCCAAAATTGAACAGGGAGAAGCTACCCCCTGGAGTACGATACGACCGCTATACTGAACTGTATATGGTAGCTGATAAAATATATATTCCTGCAGCTGATGAGCTCAAAAAGAGCAACATCAAAGAACATCATGATATTAAGACGGCTGGTCATAACGATATTCTCACAACTGAGAAATTGATCAAAAGAATTTTTTGCTGGCCGCACATGCACCAAAACATAAAAACATATATCCGAAATTGTAAAGTATGTAAGCTGACAAAACATCATACACAGGCTCCAGCAGCGGCTTTACGGCCACTGCCAACACCAACCGTACCATGGGAATATTTCAGTCTTGACTTTATCACAAATTTACCATCAGTGGATGGTCATGACTGTATTGCCACTTTTGTGGATTTATTCACAAATAAAGCCGGCTCACTTTGTACCCTGCTAGAAAGCCATCACGGCTCCTGAGCGGGCACAATTGTACATCGGAAATATATACAGACTCCACGGTCGCAGTACCTGCATGGTAGGAGACCGGGACACAAAATATACATCATCATATTTCCAAGAACTGTTCAAACAGCTTGGTACAACATTAAACCTCAGTACTGCTTATCATCCGCAGACTGACGGTCAGACTGAAATATTAAACAAAATAATTCAGCAGTTGCTGCGAGCTTTCTGCTACAATAACCAGGAGGACTGAGTGAATTGCATGTCATTCGCTGAGTTCAATTACAATAACACAGAATCGTCAACAATAAAGTTTACTCCATTCCAGGCAATATATGGCTTCCATCCTCGGTTGCCAATATATATTGTGAACCCCAAAACTGGAGTGAGAGAGACTACCATAGACATTATGTCGAAACTACAAGATAAACACAATCTGGTGCATGAAAATATAATAGTTGCGAAAGAATACCAACGGCATTACTATGATAAAAACAATAAGCAACGATCACTTTTCAAGTCGGTGATAAATAATGATCAAAACGGATGATATGATCATAAGAGGACAGAAATGTCCCAAGCTCAAACATGATAAAAACAATAAGCAACCGATCACTTTTCAAGTCGGTGATAAATAATGATCAAAACGGATGATATGATCATAAGAGGACAGAAATGTCCCAAGCTCAAACAACGATATGTAGGACCATATGAGGTGATTGAACAAGTGAATCCTCGGGCCTACAAAATACAATTACCACCTGAGCTTGAGTGCCACCCAGTATTTCATGTCTCTAAATTGAGACCCTGGGACACTGTTTATGCGCAAACTGACAATCCTGATACCTGATTTGGCAGACAGACACGCAGAACTGATGATCCGATCATTGCGGACATCACAGACTGTAAATTGGCATTATATGCCAGACTATATGCAAAGGGCAAAGCCTTGCTCTTTAAAGTAACGTTCCACAATTTTCCGGCAACCGGAGATGATTAGATGCCTATGAAACAATGCGGTATGCACCGCTGATGCAGCATTTTATGCTGTCTGAACGTTTCAAAAATATCTCGACCTCACCAGCATATCTTGCTGCTAAGGCGAGCCACCCGCAACGGTTTCCACCGTGAATCTGTTGACTCAGATTCACCAAAGCGGGGTGGAATGTGAGGATATCCTATACCCTCACTAGTCCTAATCACCATAGCACAATAGGCGTGTAGCGCGCGCCCGTCAGATGACGGGCTGCTTCCGCGCCCTGCCGGCCGCATCGCGCCGCCTGATATATCAAACACAGCGCCTGACGGCTTGTAATCAGATCATACTCAACCACCACCACAGTGGAATAGCACTGCTTCTCACCACCACGCGCATATTCCCTCACATACTAGTAGTCAATTGGTACTGGTTACCCCTGCTGGTACATCCCTCGTCTCTTACGCGAGAGGTAACGTGTTCGATTCCTGACCGATGTATTTTCGGCAATATCGTCCCGGCGTGTCCTGGGTTTCCCCGGTTGGTGCATTAGGCCGGGAAGATTTTATCCGTTGTCTTTTGTGCCCCCCCCCCCCTTTTGGGCCCCCCCCTTTGGAAATACTTCCTTCCTCTGCAGTACTGCTAAAGTACTGCCATGAAACAAATACCACGGAAACATCATGTTTGTGCCTTGTAAGCATGCAAGAACAGCCAGGGCATCTAAAAACATGTTATAGATGAACTTCTATGGGTATTGGGCACCCCCACCTTCAGGTGAAAAAGGGGGGACTGTGACAGTACTTTGCGCAGTACTGTAGACAAGGCTGGGGAAGCAAACATGCCGTTAATATATATATGCAGGAGGATGCATAGAAGACCACGGCACATAGATGAATATGGCACATAGATAAATGTAATAAATGACAATGTTGTTTACATTGTCAACCCAAGACCCGCCCGACTGTATGAGATAGCATAGACGGGGGTGTCCAGCAGCCGGTGGCTAAGCGAGCGCATGTCGGTTGGGAAATCGCGGTTGGTGGCCAGCGCTTTCAGCGCCTCGATGGTCTCCACATGCGACGCCGTCTCGGCCGACCGTACCGGCTCCTTCATCAGTTTTGACTTACGGTCATAGTCGCGCTGCTTGCCGAGCCGCTCCTCATACCGAAATAGCGAGAGCTCCAGGGCTTTTAGCAACGCGATGTTGCTCGGCCAATTGCCCTTTTGGACCCAATTACCGTTGCGGACAGCGCGGTACTGAGGTACTCCAACGAGCTTCGGAACGTTCGGCCGATCTGCCTTACGTCCGAGTTTCTTCTTCCCAAAGAACTGCGCGAAACGTTTGTCCGGCGGGGCTGGCCCTTTGCATAGCTTCTTCCATACCCCAGATACAACGCCAGTCTTGGAACGAGAGCTGAGAGGGAACAAGGCGCGATGGAGGGCGAAGACGAAGTCGAAGCCGACCGATTTAGCCATGTCCGCCGACCAACCGACGCCCTCTAACCCTTGCCAGTCTATCGGAGAGTTGTATTGCTTGTTTTTGGCAGGCAGCGGGGCGCCGCTAGGCACTTTGTCAGTAGGGAGGCGGTGATGACTCTCAGGGCTCGGCGCGGCTCGGCTAGCCATCATCATCGTCGGGAAGGGGTTGTGCGGTGCTTGCCGAGACCTAAATCGTAACCGGGTAGCGGGGGGCTGGCAATCGACCTTAATCGTAACCGTTCTCGTCTCAAGGAACGCCAAGGTGTCTGTGACGGCCTCTAGCAGGAACGATGTGTAGTCTTGCGAAAGCCCACGGTCGTGCCGGGTGCCGGCCAGGCACACCATCTTGATATCGGTGTCAGCAAGCAGGGGGTGGTAGTCGGGGGCGTGGCCTCGATTGCCTCATTCAGCTGGTCCGTAGAGTTCTTGTGGCCCCACTCCTGAGCGCCTAGCTTTATCCATACGTTCCGCTCTGCCGTCAACGGAAATGCTGACGCACGCCGCCAGTGACGCCATGAGGTACATAGTGGTGCTGCCTGGTGTGGGCGGCGGGTGCTGGTGGTAGTGGGATAGGGTGGAGGGATATCGGATATATGGAAGGCAATGAATAGGCAGATGAGATGATGGTGGCTGTCCTAAGTAGCTCCCCGGCCTGGCCCGGCGCAAGGCTCGCGGGCGATAAGGCAGCCCGGAGGTTACCGGTAAAACCCGTTTGAACCCCGAAACAGATTGTACGGGTCGCACTAGGACAATAGACTACTTCTTGAAACCCCATATACATAGCTGGTCGGCATTGGTGATGGACTTGCGCTTGCTACGTGGGTGGCCCCGTCCGCTTTTGCCGCCGTTAAGCGTCAC
Organism: Tetraselmis striata; assembly: GCA_006384855.1. Classification (NCBI taxonomy): domain Eukaryota; kingdom Viridiplantae; phylum Chlorophyta; class Chlorodendrophyceae; order Chlorodendrales; family Chlorodendraceae; genus Tetraselmis; species Tetraselmis striata. The sequence continues at coordinate 32,913 of VCJN01001871.1, forward strand.
CATTCGCAAACGACATGCGTATTGTCAGCTTGGCTCTTCGTCCCCGTTCGGCGCCCTTCCTTTTGGGCATTTGTTGCATGGTGTTGCAGTCTCCTCGTCCGGAATCAAGGTGCTTGGTGCCCCTGTGGGCTCGGCCACTTTCGCCCGGGAACTGTTGGACAAAACGGTCGAAAGATTTCACCAATTCGGCTCCCGGCTTACCGGTTTGGCCGACCACTTCCACTCCCACACTGCTACTCGTTTGCTGCAAGTTTGCGGCCGTCGTTTTGGCCACCATCTCCGCTCCACGCTTAGGGGCTTGGGTCGATCCGAGGGGTATGGCGACACTATTAGGTCCTTCCTCGAAGATGCAGACGCCGCCGCATTTTCAACGCTTGCCGGCATATGGGTTGTTAGCCCCGACCTCTTGGATACGCCCTCCATGCGCACGCAGCTGTCCCTCCCGGTCCAACTTGGGGGCCTCGGCATCGGCGATGATGTGGTTTTAGCAGATGCCTCCCACATTGGCGCTGCCGCCCTCGTGGTTGGCCAAGCTGTGACTTTCCTCCGTGCTCAACACGCCACCCTGAGCGACGCCGGGGCGTTGTTTTCCGACCCGTCCGGCGTATCCAGCCCTCATAGCCTCTACCTTGTTTGGGCGTCCTCGATCCACCAGGCTTTGGCCACCCCAACGTTGGAGCCCGATGCCGGCGCCAACGCGTCGGCGCCAATGTGGACTGTCGAGCTTCGCGCCGCTCATAGCCGTGTCGTTGACGAGTGTGGAGACGCGGTGCTCGAGGATCTAGCGGGGCCGTTGGCCTCTGCCCTAAAGTTGCTCCCCTTCAAGCGCTCCCACGTTGCCCGTGCCGGCTGCTCGGCCGCCGGGGCTGAGCCGGCGTCTGCAATGCGCTCGGCGGCCTACCTCCAAGCTTTCCCGCATTACTCGGACTTCCCCTTGCACTCCATGCGGAAAGTACAGGAAACCCTGAGCCACCGCATTCACACGGTCCGTTTCGCAAAGCTTGTTGCCCGTATGCCTACAAGCGGCCCTGACAGCAACCGCTTCCGAGGCCGCCTCTTACGCGTTGCGACAGCGTTCCTGGTGACTGATCCTCCAAGTGAGGGTCGCCTTGGTGAAGTCCGTGAGCGTTCCCCTGAGTACTACGATTCCATGTTCCGCGTTACCGCTTGCCGCCCATTTGGCCTTCCGGCGGCTCTTGTCCTCTCCCTTGGCGAGCCATGCTCTTGTGCTTTTTGCTCCTTCTCGGCACAAGGTATGCTGGCCCGTTTTGAGGATGCTGGCGTGGATTTCACTCCTTCAACTTGGGCGGTCGCATACGTTGATCACGTGGCACGTTGCTCTGGGGGCGACTCCAATCACGCCGCACACGAGTGGGCGGCACATGGCCTTTCCGACTTTTGCCACGACGTGAAGTCCGCGCTGGGCGTGGGTGTCCAGATCCTCACGGACCCGTCGGTGCTTGTTTCTCTTCCGAAGGGCAGCGACGGCCGGCCGGCCGATGTTGGGCTTTTTGGGTATGGCGGTATCCGCGGGAACACGGTTGCTGTCGATACCACCATTGCCCCTATCCTCGGCGTGTCAAGCTCGGATCCAACGATTGCTTTGCGGGCTGCAGATAGAGCGCCACAAAATCCGGAAGTATGACGAGGGTGTCCGAAACGCCGCCGGCATGCTTCGCTTTGTTCCTTTCGCCGTTTCCGAGTTTGGCTCGCTGGCCCCGCACGCCGACGAGGCTTTCTTGATGGAGCTCGCGAAAGCTAGCCACACACACACACAGGCCAAAAAATCGGCCAGCTCTTGTCTGCGTGGCGCCGCCGTTTCTCCTTGCTCATCAACATGGCACATGCGGACAACGTTATTGGCAGGGTCGCGGCCGCGCGTGCGGCACGTGATGGTGCTCCTGCGCCTGCGTCGTGTCGCTCGTCGGCATGTGTTGCTATGACCCGGGTCATTGGCTGCAAGCGTCCTCGCCGCGCCTGGTAGCCTACCCCGCCGGGGCGGGGGTCCCTTTGGTTCCTGGCAGCTAAGCGACTTCATGGTTCCCTTGGCTCCTTCAACATTCGTTCATTAAACATGTTATGTTGTTCACTTGTGAAAGTTGCCTTTTTTTTTAGCCATTTTGCACGAAATTCTCAAAACGCATGTTTTGGAGGCACAATTGCACAAAATCCCCTTGGTTGCACTCGATTTCACTATTTACCCGCGCAAAACGTGCAAAATTGGGCATGCGCAGAGCGGATGCGAGGAAAAACCTAAGTCAGGACGCGCGCCACCCCATCAATTCATTGCGTTTGACGTCGTATGATCGTGGGGCAAGCGTGCGAGGGCAAATACTTTAAGTGTCTAATTGTTACAGTGCTCAAATCGCATTGTCTAATGGGCACGAGTAGCCAACACTCGCACCCCCCCCTCCCGCCCCCCACAAAGGCCCCTAGAGATACGTACGTACAACACCACTGTCTATCATTATATTGTCAACATGTCCAAAACGCACTTCTTCTCGTCTGCATTGAAGCGGTGGTCGTTGAACCACCTGCGTTTGTTGTCGACATCGAGTTTGTGGACGTTGAGCGCGGCACGGAGTCTTGCAAGCTCGTAAGTGATTTCCATGTGCCTAATGCCGTCGAGGGGCAACGAAGCACCGCACTCCCTATTCGCCTCTTCCTGCAATTGCATGGTGTAGCGAAGCTTTGCCAAGGGCCGGCGCACAACAAGGTTCTTGTGTCTGGAGTCCTTGATCTCCGAGACGCCCTTCATGCTTGTCACGGCAGTTAGCTTGGTGCCACGGAAGTCGTGCTGGCACTGGCGGGCGGTCCGGCGAACGTTCGGGAAACGCAAGCTGAAGAGCGATAGAGGCATAGTGGTGATAGGCAACCATTTCATCTTCTTCGCAGCCTCCCAAGATGAGTCCGGTTCTGGGTCGCGACTCTGTCGGGCCGCCGCGATGGCAAAGGTGAGCGGGATGTCGGGCTTCCCATGCGGCGTCGACAACCAAGGCTCGCACATGGTGACGTCCAACTCGTCAACTTCGGTGTGGTCCTCGGGCAAGCCATCCAAATCATGGACGTCATACCGGTACCTTACGTAGGCCGCAAGGTACTTGTTCTCCCAATCGCCGAGAAGACCCTCCTCGCGGTACGCGTCGGGGTTGTCGGCGGTGTTGTCCATGACGACCAAATTGCCGGGACGGGCGTCAAACTCGCGTCGGGTAGTGTCCTCATTCTCCAACGGGATCGCGACGGCCTGACCCCCCTCCTCGGCCTCGTTCGAGTGCTCAACCGCTGTTGTAGCCGCTTGCGCCCCCCGCCGGCGCTTCCGGCGTTGAGTGGAGGTGTTGATGGTGATGGGGTTGTACGTCAACACCCGAAGCTCCTCCTGAAGGTCGGCGTACCTGCGTGCCATGCCTTGGCATGTTTGGTCAAGCCTAGGCTAGGAACGCATACGTGCAGACATTGGATCATCGGCATCAAGATCCCTGCCAGGGAGCAAGGCGCCTAGCCAAGTGTCCAGCTCCGTGGTAGACTTGGGCCAAAACGCAAGGAAGGGAGTTCGATCCCTCGTCTCCAGTTCCCGGAGCGAAGCGAATTCCTCCTCCCATTCTCGCCTCTCATCCGCGGAGAAGTGCAACCTATCCGCCGCCTTCCAAATCTCCTTCTCCATGTCAGCAAAAGCCTTGCCCGGGTCAGCCTTGGAGTGGTAGAGAGGGCGAGAAGCAAGGTACGCAGGGGTGCCGTCGGGGACTCCGCGAAGGATGAACTCTGGCCCATGCTCTGCGGTATCGGACCAACGACTGCAATACAGGGCGCTGCGTACACCACCGACCACAGCCTCCGATTGCTTGATGACGAACTGGTTAGAAGTCACCGTGTT
>VCJN01001872.1:0-75723 GCA_006384855.1 Tetraselmis striata
GTATGCCAAACGTGGGCATCATGCTGACGCTGGCCACCGACGTGGCGTGCGGCATGGCGCACATCCACTCGCACAATATCATCCACGGCGACCTCAAGGCGCTCAACGTGCTGCTGACGCCCTCGCACCGCGAGTGCATCTACGACGACGCCGAGCTGCCCAACCTGGTCGCCAAGGTCACCGACTTCGGCCTGAGCGCCAAGCTGGACAGCGCCGCCACGCACGTGAGCTCGAACTACTGCGGCACCATCACGCACATGGCGCCCGAGACGCTGCTGGCGGGCCACCTGTCCAAGAGCGCCGATGTGTACGCCTTTGGCATCCTCATGTACGAGTTCTTCACGGGCAAGTACCTCTACAAGGGGCTGACCATCCCGCAGGTGCGCCGCCCGTTGCATGCCCACGGAGCATCTGCCTCCCTACCCGCACATGCCGGCCACAATGTGCCCTGATCACCTGCCCCGGTACCCAGCAGTGTCTGCCCCATGTACTCCCACAAGCTATGCTGCCATCAAAGTGATAACAAAGTTTTTAAAAATGTACAAAGACTGATGAAAGGTAATAATCGGAAGAATATAGTACAGTCTGATCCATGACATTCATGGCAGGGGTTTTTATATCAACAGTATGGTATTTGTTGTTTTGAATACCAGGAACAAATAGTGTTGCTGGTTTTTTGCCAATGTGCCTGCTATTGCTCCTGGACACGTAACGCCCCCTCTCTTCTATGCTTTGCTCATCCCGCGCGGATTGCTCTGCCCCCGGCAGGTCTCCAACGAGGTCATCCACAAGCGGAAGCGGCCCGTGTTCCCGCCACACGTGCCGCACGACATAGTGGCGCTCGCGTGCGAGTGCTGGGGGGACCCCGAGGGGCGGCCGGCGTTCATGGACATCATGGCGCGGCTGAGTCAGATGATGGAGCAGCACCGCGCGGAGGGGCTGGGGGCTCGCACCGTGGGCGATGTGCGCCAGGCCTCGTTCTCGGCATCCTCCCTCCCCCGAGACATGAGCAGGCTGGACCCCGTGCAGGCCATGACTGGCAGCGCCAAGCAAAAGCAAGCCGTCAAGCGCGCCATGAAGAAGCAGCAGGTACGAGGGCGGCGCGTGGATCCAAATTTGGAACCGGCTCGACTTGAATAGGTTCCGCATTACAACCCAGCGGCACGTAATTTCCGTTTCGCACCTCCGCGGGATTATAAAACCTCCATGATGGGGATGCGAACATCGTCAACTGGCCTTGCGTACTTCCCAGTCATGACCCCTGCATGTGGGAGATTCCGTTATCGGTTTAATCTTGACGGATCGTTAATCGGCGTGCTTCAACTTTGTAACTCATAAGCCTCACTTTGCTTTTTATGGGGTACAGTAGAAACGCGATCCCCAGGAGTTTGATGTGTTCTGAGGGTCACTTCACTGAACTAATGAGGTCGGCTAATTGATAACATAATTGACGTACGTAAATAGTACTGCCTACGCAGAAACCTTCTAGGCGCCCCATCACCAACAGCCGGGCCGTTCAGTTGTTATTGGCATGCCTGTCTGCAGTACAACACACTGCAACCACCGCACTGAGCACACGTGATGCCTGCCACCGCAGGTGAAGGCCTGCTCGTTCAGAATGAGCGAGGCATCCACAAGCGGTGACTCAGCCTCAGGCTCAAGCATGGACGACATCCGGCTGATGCAGATGGGACCCCCCGCCGTGGTGCAGCAGCGCATTGACACGTCGGCAAGAAGACCAAATAAGCGCCCTTCGCGGTCGGCGGTTGCTCTGGAGAAGAAGGCCTCCGCCCCGCTGGACGACACGTCGCTCGAGCGCATTTCCGACCTGTGACATGTGGCATGTACTGGGCAGGGGTTAGTAGAATCTGGGGCAGTACAATAAGCTGCCATTGCTCACGCACTCGTGTCGGGCAACCCCACGACATCCTATTTTTTTCCAGCATGCCGTCAACAGCTACCCAACAAAACAATAGCATATACTTAATGATATACGACTATCTCTCGGGACATTTGTCAGCTACTAATACTACATGATGATGAATTCATGCTGGGTGTATTGTCATGTCATCCTTACCCGTGCGTGGAGCGAACTGATGACTGCAAAACCTTCGGGTGGCCATTCAAAAAGTATTAAATGAAAGGATGGACTGCCATCCTTCATCAGTACTAGTAACTGCCCGTCGAATACCGCCGTGGCACGGGAAGGTAAGGAAACACCGAAACAATCAGGTAAGGTTACCAGGCCAGCGTGTACATGTACAGTAATTATTAGATATGCCGAATGACATTTTAGCATGCTCGCCCATTTTTAACAGCGACATGCATGTCTATATATCGCGCGGTCGGCGGCCGCATACATATTACGTGGTCACACAAATGGGAGCAGATGATGATGCAGCACGCCAGCACGTGCTGCATCACTCATCGACGGCGTCCACCGTGCGCGGCGTATCCGGATTATCCCCGCGCGCATGCATGCCTGATGCATATCGTGTTCTAGCGTCCCTCGCACGCGCCGTGGCCCTGCCGAACCATGTATGGATGAATCGACAGTATCAACTCCGGCGCTTACAACGGTGGCGCCGCGCGCGGGCGGGCGGCGCCGCGCGCGGTACCGAGGTCGTAGTAGGACGAGGAGTTGCTTGGCGGTTGTCGCGGCCAGGATTGATGAGTCATTGGTATGCGGGCGGGGCGCCCTCGTCGTCACTACGCGCAATCGATCGGCATGAAGTAAGGCGGTGCCATATCACCGCCCATCAGCGCGCAAGCAGTCGTAGCGCGCGGCGTGCGGTATAATATACATATGGGCCGGTCCAATCATCACGATTGCGCGTGAAGATGCAACAAACGTTGCACGCAAGCGTATGGTAGTGGGAGGTGCGGCCGGCGCGCGCATGAATAGTAGGGAAGGAAGGAAAGGCGGTGCCCGCCAGCATCTTTATGCATATAGCTTATTGACGGCGGCGTGCTGCCGGAAGTGTGGGATGAAGAGGTATGGAGAGGGGGTTGTAGGTACTGAATATGACATGCTGGCGGAGGAAAGGAAAAACACTACGTCACTGGGGATTCCCAGATCATTCCTGAATCCAGTACTAATCCAGCCCAAGTCAGCTTAAGTTCCCGGGTCTGATGGGACGGGCTGTATTCTGACTGGTATGAACGTAGCATGTCCAGCCCACTGTATTGTCAATATACGACTGTCAACATTCGCAGCCAAACCGTCCACGCAAGCAAACCACGTACTCCCTGCGCGCCACCACCATATGTCCGTACCAGTACGACCACCGGTATGCATGATACAGTATGCGTATCATAAAACCCTGCTGCCGCCGCGGCGCGCCACCTATTGCATGCCCCGCCGCCGCCGCATCGATCCGTGCTGCCGCCGCCCGCAAGCACATGCCACGAGTGCCCGGCTCAATGCCGTCCTACTCCGCCAACGACGGCGGTACATACGTATTTTGGCACCATGCATGACCGTCGGCGGTGCCCCGCGGCATATATACATACGACGCGGCCGCCGAGTAGTAGTTGCGGTACGCATGCGGAGGTCCATTATGACACGCCGACATGCTTGATGGCGGGCGTTTCCACCGACACGCCGCGCACGCACTGTTGCGCTTGCGCCCGACGAGCCACCGTCAATGACCACGCCCTCCGCGCCTATTGGCACCACCCAATCACCTACGTACGCACCCCGCCGCGCAGTAAGTTCACGACATCGGCAATCTTCTTGATGTTGGCGATGCATTATCATCGCATGTATATACACTCTCCCACTAAAGTTTAGCCATACACCAATCTGCATGTGGGCGCATCGCTGCCATGCGCACTATAGCCTAAATTACGAATAGTCTTTCACTTGTACTAACCGAAGCTCAGCCTCCATGATCTTGGTTGCAGCGCACCGTCCGAAACGTCACGCTGATGCATCATTTTCTGTAGTGCTATTTTCCCGGCGCTCACATTGACACATGCCGCTTGCTTTTCAACTACAGGAAATTGCGCAATGCGACTGCACGCGTTTCAGCTTCATGGGGGTGCACATGCTCCCAAGCTTTTACCCACAGATAATGTGATAGTAAATGAATGCATTGTGGGAGTGTCGTGGCATTTGGATGATGACGTGGCATTGCGGCAGCCGTGCACGCGCCACTTCCCCTACGGTTTTGCCAGGGCTGGAAAGGCCATATAACATCAATCCATTGGCAGCATAGCACGGGACGCGCTATATGATGGCCCAGGCTTCGCCATGGAGATAGCCCATGTCAAAGTCCTCCTGATGCACTACGTAGTGCCACCACGCAGCGCGCGAGGTGTGGGAGGAAAGATAGGCATTGTGCCAAAACACCGATTTACTGCGAAATCGCACAAATTTCCACGCATTGCGAGCAAATCAATGTCTACAAATTTGGGAAACGCTACAATGCAGAGTTGTTTGTCTACTTGAGGCCCGTAGTGGGTTCGAGTCTGAGGTACCATGCGGTGCGCCCAAGCGCCCGTCACGGGGCCTAGCATGCATTGGGCCCCAAAGCTTGATAACACGTTTTGGGGCTCGTAGGCCGCTTAAACGCTAGCAACTGCCAATTCTGAGCGTGAACATCCGGGAAGTGCCAGTCCCGTGGCAGCCCTTTTGCCGTGCGCTTTCCAACGCGACCTGGTACGCCTCAATCCGACACCGCTTCGCGAAGATATGCCTCTTATTGGCACACCTCCCAAAACTGCAATGCGGCAATCGGTTTCCAACACCGACGGCACGAACGCGTTCATAGTCATTTTCATGCACCCTCTCCCGTATGTACACATTGTTATTCAATGTAGAACACGGAGTGGTCGCATTACACCACTCTGTCGGCGAATTTGGAAGAAAATCGCACCCATAATTGCGGAAACCCGTTGCTCATGTGCTCCGAGCCCGCTTATTACGGCGCTAAAAATGGGGCACAATAATTGCACTTGTTCCAGCACCACTTGATTACCCACCTCTCCGGAGCGGCCGCGCGAAAATGACCGACGTTTCCCAAGTTAAGACGAGGCACCCAGTGGCTATGGAGTGCACGTGCGGTTGGCTGGATGGCATATCCAATAGTATTGCCGTTTACTCGCGCAACACGGAATTCCCGCGTGCTATATATGTGACGCGGCGTGGGGGAGGGCAAGACTTTGTGTGTGTGTGGGGGGGGGGGGGGGGTATTGCTGCCAACATTATACTATTTGATATCTATTCTATATCTATTTGCTACGTGCATACTATATATAGTGAACTGCCGATCGTCCTCAATATGCTACATATGTCATTCCATATATGTACGGTAGTGCTGCGCTATGGCGGTTGTGACACGTCTTAGTGCTGCTGCTCCACGCCGCGCAATATGCATCAGTCGACGTAGCATATACGTTTGTAATCATCGCGTGCGAACAATTCCAAATTTCGATAATAATGATGATGATCATTGATGATACGAATGATAATGAAAATACTATGATATGCGCAGAAGTTTCATTCGGGGGCAGCAATTTCAACGACAAGAGCATAATTATCCGAGAATATGCGATAGCATGGGGCTACAGATACGTCGACTGGGGGCGGCGGCGCATCGAGTAGGAGGAAATATGGGAAACCGTTCATCCATGCGTAGTCGTATGAGTATCCGGCAACGGCCGCGCCGCGCGCGGTACCGAGGTCGTAGTAGGACGAGGAGTTGCTTGGCGGTTGTCGCGGCCAGGATTGATGAGTCATTGGTATGCGGGCGGGGCGCCCTCGTCGTCACTACGCGCAATCGATCGGCATGAAGTAAGGCGGTGCCATATCACCGCCCATCAGCGCGCAAGCAGTCGTAGCGCGCGGCGTGCGGTATAATATACATATGGGCCGGTCCAATCATCACGATTGCGCGTGAAGATGCAACAAACGTTGCACGCAAGCGTATGGTAGTGGGAGGTGCGGCCGGCGCGCGCATGAATAGTAGGGAAGGAAGGAAAGGCGGTGCCCGCCAGCATCTTTATGCATATAGCTTATTGACGGCGGCGTGCTGCCGGAAGTGTGGGATGAAGAGGTATGGAGAGGGGGTTGTAGGTACTGAATATGACATGCTGGCGGAGGAAAGGAAAAACACTACGTCACTGGGGATTCCCAGATCATTCCTGAATCCAGTACTAATCCAGCCCAAGTCAGCTTAAGTTCCCGGGTCTGATGGGACGGGCTGTATTCTGACTGGTATGAACGTAGCATGTCCAGCCCACTGTATTGTCAATATACGACTGTCAACATTCGCAGCCAAACCGTCCACGCAAGCAAACCACGTACTCCCTGCGCGCCACCACCATATGTCCGTACCAGTACGACCACCGGTATGCATGATACAGTATGCGTATCATAAAACCCTGCTGCCGCCGCGGCGCGCCACCTATTGCATGCCCCGCCGCCGCCGCATCGATCCGTGCTGCCGCCGCCCGCAAGCACATGCCACGAGTGCCCGGCTCAATGCCGTCCTACTCCGCCAACGACGGCGGTACATACGTATTTTGGCACCATGCATGACCGTCGGCGGTGCCCCGCGGCATATATACATACGACGCGGCCGCCGAGTAGTAGTTGCGGTACGCATGCGGAGGTCCATTATGACACGCCGACATGCTTGATGGCGGGCGTTTCCACCGACACGCCGCGCACGCACTGTTGCGCTTGCGCCCGACGAGCCACCGTCAATGACCACGCCCTCCGCGCCTATTGGCACCACCCAATCACCTACGTACGCACCCCGCCGCGCAGTAAGTTCACGACATCAGCAATCTTCTTGATGTTGGCGATGCATTATCATCGCATGTATATACACTCTCCCACTAAAGTTTAGCCATACACCAATCTGCATGTGGGCGCATCGCTGCCATGCGCACTATAGCCTAAATTACGAATAGTCTTTCACTTGTACTAACCGAAGCTCAGCCTCCATGATCTTGGTTGCAGCGCACCGTCCGAAACGTCACGCTGATGCATCATTTTCTGTAGTGCTATTTTCCCGGCGCTCACATTGACACATGCCGCTTGCTTTTCAACTACAGGAAATTGCGCAATGCGACTGCACGCGTTTCAGCTTCATGGGGGTGCACATGCTCCCAAGCTTTTACCCACAGATAATGTGATAGTAAATGAATGCATTGTGGGAGTGTCGTGGCATTTGGATGATGACGTGGCATTGCGGCAGCCGTGCACGCGCCACTTCCCCTACGGTTTTGCCAGGGCTGGAAAGGCCATATAACATCAATCCATTGGCAGCATAGCACGGGACGCGCTATATGATGGCCCAGGCTTCGCCATGGAGATAGCCCATGTCAAAGTCCTCCTGATGCACTACGTAGTGCCACCACGCAGCGCGCGAGGTGTGGGAGGAAAGATAGGCATTGTGCCAAAACACCGATTTACTGCGAAATCGCACAAATTTCCACGCATTGCGAGCAAATCAATGTCTACAAATTTGGGAAACGCTACAATGCAGAGTTGTTTGTCTACTTGAGGCCCGTAGTGGGTTCGAGTCTGAGGTACCATGCGGTGCGCCCAAGCGCCCGTCACGGGGCCTAGCATGCATTGGGCCCCAAAGCTTGATAACACGTTTTGGGGCTCGTAGGCCGCTTAAACGTTAGCAACTGCCAATTCTGAGCGTGAACATCCGGGAAGTGCCAGTCCCGTGGCTGCCCTTTTGCCGTGCGCTTTCCAACGCGACCTGGTACGCCTCAATCCGACACCGCTTCGCGAAGATATGCCTCTTATTGGCACACCTCCCAAAACTGCAATGCGGCAATCGGTTTCCGCGTTCATAGTCATTTTCATGCACCCTCTCCCGTATGTACACATTGTTATTCAATGTAGAACACGGAGTGGTCGCATTACACCACTCTGTCGGCGAATTTGGAAGAAAATCGCACCCATAATTGCGGAAACCCGTTGCTCATGTGCTCCGAGCCCGCTTATTACGGCGCTAAAAATGGGGCACAATAATTGCACTTGTTCCAGCACCACTTGATTACCCACCTCTCCGGAGCGGCCGCGCGAAAATGACCGACGTTTCCCAAGTTAAGACGAGGCACCCAGTGGCTATGGAGTGCACGTGCGGTTGGCTGGATGGCATATCCAATAGTATTGCCGTTTACTCGCGCAACACGGAATTCCCGCGTGCTATGTATGTGACGCGGCGTGGGGGAGGGCAAGACTTTGTGTGTGTGTGTGGGGGGGGGGGGGGGGGGGGGGGTATTGCTGCCAACATTATACTATTTGATATCTATATCTATTTGCTACGTGCATACTATATATAGTGAACTGCCGATCGTCCTCAATATGCTACATATGTCATTCCATATATGTACGGTAGTGCTGCGCTATGGCGGTTGTGACACGTCTTAGTGCTGCTGCTCCACGCCGCGCAATATGCATCAGTCGACGTAGCATATACGTTTGTAATCATCGCGTGCGAACAATTCCAAATTTCGATAATAATGATGATGATCATTGATGATACGAATGATAATGAAAATACTATGATATGCGCAGAAGTTTCATTCGGGGGCAGCAATTTCAGCGACAAGAGCATAATTATCCGAGAATATGCGATAGCATGGGGCTACAGATACGTCGACTGGGGGCGGCGGCGCATCGAGTAGGAGGAAATATGGGAAACCGTTCATCCATGCGTAGTCGTATGAGTATCCGGCAACGGCCGCGCCGCGCGCGGTACCGAGGTCGTAGTAGGACGAGGAGTTGCTTGGCGGTTGTCGCGGCCAGGATTGATGAGTCATTGGTATGCGGGCGGGGCGCCCTCGTCGTCACTACGCGCAATCGATCGGCATGAAGTAAGGCGGTGCCATATCACCGCCCATCAGCGCGCAAGCAGTCGTAGCGCGCGGCGTGCGGTATAATATACATATGGGCCGGTCCAATCATCACGATTGCGCGTGAAGATGCAACAAACGTTGCACGCAAGCGTATGGTAGTGGGAGGTGCGGCCGGCGCGCGCATGAATAGTAGGGAAGGAAGGAAAGGCGGTGCCCGCCAGCATATTTATGCATATAGCTTATTGACGGCGGCGTGCTGCCGGAAGTGTGGGATGAAGAGGTATGGAGAGGGGGTTGTAGGTACTGAATATGACATGCTGGCGGAGGAAAGGAAAAACACTACGTCACTGGGGATTCCCAGATCATTCCTGAATCCAGTACTAATCCAGCCCAAGTCAGCTTAAGTTCCCGGGTCTGATGGGACGGGCTGTATTCTGACTGGTATGAACGTAGCATGTCCAGCCCACTGTATTGTCAATATACGACTGTCAACATTCGCAGCCAAACCGTCCACGCAAGCAAACCACGTACTCCCTGCGCGCCACCACCATATGTCCGTACCAGTACGACCACCGGTATGCATGATACAGTATGCGTATCATAAAACCCTGCTGCCGCCGCGGCGCGCCACCTATTGCATGCCCCGCCGCCGCCGCATCCGTGCTGCCGCCGCCCGCAAGCACATGCCACGAGTGCCCGGCTCAATGCCGTCCTACTCCGCCAACGACGGCGGTACATACGTATTTTGGCACCATGCATGACCGTCGGCGGTGCCCCGCGGCATATATACATACGACGCGGCCGCCGAGTAGTAGTTGCGGTACGCATGCGGAGGTCCATTATGACACGCCGACATGCTTGATGGCGGGCGTTTCCACCGACACGCCGCGCACGCACTGTTGCGCTTGCGCCCGACGAGCCACCGTCAATGACCACGCCCTCCGCGCCTATTGGCACCACCCAATCACCTACGTACGCACCCCGCCGCGCAGTAAGTTCACGACATCAGCAATCTTCTTGATGTTGGCGATGCATTATCATCGCATGTATATACACTCTCCCACTAAAGTTTAGCCATACGCCAATCTGCATGTGGGCGCATCGCTGCCATGCGCACTATAGCCTAAACTACGAATAGTCTTTCACTTGTACTAACCGAAGCTCAGCCTCCATGATCTTGGTTGCAGCGCACCGTCCGAAACGTCACGCTGATGCATCATTTTCTGTAGTGCTATTTTCCCGGCGCTCACATTGACACATGCCGCTTGCTTTTCAACTACAGGAAATTGCGCAATGCGACTGCACGCGTTTCAGCTTCATGGGGGTGCACATGCTCCCAAGCTTTTACCCACAGATAATGTGATAGTAAATGAATGCATTGTGGGAGTGTCGTGGCATTTGGATGATGACGTGGCATTGCGGCAGCCGTGCACGCGCCACTTCCCCTACGGTTTTGCCAGGGCTCGACAGGCCATATAACATCAATCCATTGGCAGCATAGCACGGGACGCGCTATATGATGGCCCAGGCTTCACCATGGAGATAGCCCATGTCAAAGTCCTCCTGATGCACTACGTAGTGCCACCACGCAGCGCGCGAGGTGTGGGAGGAAAGATAGGCATTGTGCCAAAACACCGATTAACTGCGAAATCGCACAAATTTCCACGCATTGCGAGCAAATCAATGTCTACAAATTTGGGAAACGCTACAATGCAGAGTTGTTTGTCTACTTGAGGCCCGTAGTGGGTTCGAGTCTGAGGTACCATGCGGTGCGCCCAAGCGCCCGTCACGGGGCCTAGCATGCATTGGGCCCCAAAGCTTGATAACACGTTTTGGGGCTCGTAGGCCGCTTAAACGTTAGCAACTGCCAATTCTGAGCGTGAACATCCGGGAAGTGCCAGTCCCGTGGCTGCCCTTTTGCCGTGCGCTTTCCAACGCGACCTGGTACGCCTCAATCCGACACCGCTTCGCGAAGATATGCCTCTTATTGGCACACCTCCCAAAACTGCAATGCGGCAATCGGTTTCCGCGTTCATAGTCATTTTCATGCACCCTCTCCCGTATGTACACATTGTTATTCAATGTAGAACACGGAGTGGTCGCATTACACCACTCTGTCGGCGAATTTGGAAGAAAATCGCACCCATAATTGCGGAAACCCGTTGCTCATGTGCTCCGAGCCCGCTTATTACGGCGCTAAAAATGGGGCACAATAATTGCACTTGTTCCAGCACCACTTGATTACCCACCTCTCCGGAGCGGCCGCGCGAAAATGACCGACGTTTCCCAAGTTAAGACGAGGCACCCAGTGGCTATGGAGTGCACGTGCGGTTGGCTGGATGGCATATCCAATAGTATTGCCGTTTACTCGCGCAACACGGAATTCCCGCGTGCTATATAAGTGACGCGGCGTGGGGGAGGGCAAGACTTTGTGTGTGTGTGTGGGGGGGGGGGGGGTATTGCTGCCAACATTATACTATTTGATATCTATATCTATTTGCTACGTGCATACTATACATAGTGAACTGCCGATCGTCCTCAATATGCTACATATGTCATTCCATATATGTACGGTAGTGCTGCGCTATGGCGGTTGTGACACGTCTTAGTGCTGCTGCTCCACGCCGCGCAATATGCATCAGTCGACGTAGCATATACGTTTGTAATCATCGCGTGCGAACAATTCCAAATTTCGATAATAATGATGATGATCATTGATGATACGAATGATAATGAAAATACTATGATATGCGCAGAAGTTTCATTCGGGGGCAGCAATTTCAGCGACAAGAGCATAATTATCCGAGAATATGCGATAGCATGGGGCTACAGATACGTCGACTGGGGGCGGCGGCGCATCGAGTAGGAGGAAATATGGGAAACCGTTCATCCATGCGTAGTCGTATGAGTATCCGGCAACGGCCGCGCCGCGCGCGGTACCGAGGTCGTAGTAGGACGAGGAGTTGCTTGGCGGTTGTCGCGGCCAGGATTGATGAGTCATTGGTATGCGGGCGGGGCGCCCTCGTCGTCACTACGCGCAATCGATCGGCATGAAGTAAGGCGGTGCCATATCACCGCCCATCAGCGCGCAAGCAGTCGTAGCGCGCGGCGTGCGGTATAATATACATATGGGCCGGTCCAATCATCACGATTGCGCGTGAAGATGCAACAAACGTTGCACGCAAGCGTATGGTAGTGGGAGGTGCGGCCGGCGCGCGCATGAATAGTAGGGAAGGAAGGAAAGGCGGTGCCCGCCAGCATATTTATGCATATAGCTTATTGACGGCGGCGTGCTGCCGGAAGTGTGGGATGAAGAGGTATGGAGAGGGGGTTGTAGGTACTGAATATGACATGCTGGCGGAGGAAAGGAAAAACACTACGTCACTGGGGATTCCCAGATCATTCCTGAATCCAGTACTAATCCAGCCCAAGTCAGCTTAAGTTCCCGGGTCTGATGGGACGGGCTGTATTCTGACTGGTATGAACGTAGCATGTCCAGCCCACTGTATTGTCAATATACGACTGTCAACATTCGCAGCCAAACCGTCCACGCAAGCAAACCACGTACTCCCTGCGCGCCACCACCATATGTCCGTACCAGTACGACCACCGGTATGCATGATACAGTATGCGTATCATAAAACCCTGCTGCCGCCGCGGCGCGCCACCTATTGCATGCCCCGCCGCCGCCGCATCCGTGCTGCCGCCGCCCGCAAGCACATGCCACGAGTGCCCGGCTCAATGCCGTCCTACTCCGCCAACGACGGCGGTACATACGTATTTTGGCACCATGCATGACCGTCGGCGGTGCCCCGCGGCATATATACATACGACGCGGCCGCCGAGTAGTAGTTGCGGTACGCATGCGGAGGTCCATTATGACACGCCGACATGCTTGATGGCGGGCGTTTCCACCGACACGCCGCGCACGCACTGTTGCGCTTGCGCCCGACGAGCCACCGTCAATGACCACGCCCTCCGCGCCTATTGGCACCACCCAATCACCTACGTACGCACCCCGCCGCGCAGTAAGTTCACGACATCAGCAATCTTCTTGATGTTGGCGATGCATTATCATCGCATGTATATACACTCTCCCACTAAAGTTTAGCCATACGCCAATCTGCATGTGGGCGCATCGCTGCCATGCGCACTATAGCCTAAACTACGAATAGTCTTTCACTTGTACTAACCGAAGCTCAGCCTCCATGATCTTGGTTGCAGCGCACCGTCCGAAACGTCACGCTGATGCATCATTTTCTGTAGTGCTATTTTCCCGGCGCTCACATTGACACATGCCGCTTGCTTTTCAACTACAGGAAATTGCGCAATGCGACTGCACGCGTTTCAGCTTCATGGGGGTGCACATGCTCCCAAGCTTTTACCCACAGATAATGTGATAGTAAATGAATGCATTGTGGGAGTGTCGTGGCATTTGGATGATGACGTGGCATTGCGGCAGCCGTGCACGCGCCACTTCCCCTACGGTTTTGCCAGGGCTCGACAGGCCATATAACATCAATCCATTGGCAGCATAGCACGGGACGCGCTATATGATGGCCCAGGCTTCACCATGGAGATAGCCCATGTCAAAGTCCTCCTGATGCACTACGTAGTGCCACCACGCAGCGCGCGAGGTGTGGGAGGAAAGATAGGCATTGTGCCAAAACACCGATTAACTGCGAAATCGCACAAATTTCCACGCATTGCGAGCAAATCAATGTCTACAAATTTGGGAAACGCTACAATGCAGAGTTGTTTGTCTACTTGAGGCCCGTAGTGGGTTCGAGTCTGAGGTACCATGCGGTGCGCCCAAGCGCCCGTCACGGGGCCTAGCATGCATTGGGCCCCAAAGCTTGATAACACGTTTTGGGGCTCGTAGGCCGCTTAAACGTTAGCAACTGCCAATTCTGAGCGTGAACATCCGGGAAGTGCCAGTCCCGTGGCTGCCCTTTTGCCGTGCGCTTTCCAACGCGACCTGGTACGCCTCAATCCGACACCGCTTCGCGAAGATATGCCTCTTATTGGCACACCTCCCAAAACTGCAATGCGGCAATCGGTTTCCGCGTTCATAGTCATTTTCATGCACCCTCTCCCGTATGTACACATTGTTATTCAATGTAGAACACGGAGTGGTCGCATTACACCACTCTGTCGGCGAATTTGGAAGAAAATCGCACCCATAATTGCGGAAACCCGTTGCTCATGTGCTCCGAGCCCGCTTATTACGGCGCTAAAAATGGGGCACAATAATTGCACTTGTTCCAGCACCACTTGATTACCCACCTCTCCGGAGCGGCCGCGCGAAAATGACCGACGTTTCCCAAGTTAAGACGAGGCACCCAGTGGCTATGGAGTGCACGTGCGGTTGGCTGGATGGCATATCCAATAGTATTGCCGTTTACTCGCGCAACACGGAATTCCCGCGTGCTATATAAGTGACGCGGCGTGGGGGAGGGCAAGACTTTGTGTGTGTGTGTGGGGGGGGGGGGGGGTATTGCTGCCAACATTATACTATTTGATATCTATATCTATTTGCTACGTGCATACTATACATAGTGAACTGCCGATCGTCCTCAATATGCTACATATGTCATTCCATATATGTACGGTAGTGCTGCGCTATGGCGGTTGTGACACGTCTTAGTGCTGCTGCTCCACGCCGCGCAATATGCATCAGTCGACGTAGCATATACGTTTGTAATCATCGCGTGCGAACAATTCCAAATTTCGATAATAATGATGATGATCATTGATGATACGAATGATAATGAAAATACTATGATATGCGCAGAAGTTTCATTCGGGGGCAGCAATTTCAGCGACAAGAGCATAATTATCCGAGAATATGCGATAGCATGGGGCTACAGATACGTCGACTGGGGGCGGCGGCGCATCGAGTAGGAGGAAATATGGGAAACCGTTCATCCATGCGTAGTCGTATGAGTATCCGGCAACGGCCGCGCCGCGCGCGGTACCGAGGTCGTAGTAGGACGAGGAGTTGCTTGGCGGTTGTCGCGGCCAGGATTGATGAGTCATTGGTATGCGGGCGGGGCGCCCTCGTCGTCACTACGCGCAATCGATCGGCATGAAGTAAGGCGGTGCCATATCACCGCCCATCAGCGCGCAAGCAGTCGTAGCGCGCGGCGTGCGGTATAATATACATATGGGCCGGTCCAATCATCACGATTGCGCGTGAAGATGCAACAAACGTTGCACGCAAGCGTATGGTAGTGGGAGGTGCGGCCGGCGCGCGCATGAATAGTAGGGAAGGAAGGAAAGGCGGTGCCCGCCAGCATATTTATGCATATAGCTTATTGACGGCGGCGTGCTGCCGGAAGTGTGGGATGAAGAGGTATGGAGAGGGGGTTGTAGGTACTGAATATGACATGATAGGCGAAGAAAAGGAAAAACACTACGTCACTGGGGATTCCCAGATCATTCCTGAATCCAGTACTAATCCAGCCCAAGTCAGCTTAAGTTCCCGGGTCTGATGGGACGGGCTGTATTCTGACTGGTATGAACGTAGCATGTCCAGCCCACTGTATTGTCAATATACGACTGTCAACATTCGCAGCCAAACCGTCCACGCAAGCAAACCACGTACTCCCTGCGCGCCACCACCATATGTCCGTACCAGTACGACCACCGGTATGCATGATACAGTATGCGTATCATAAAACCCTGCTGCCGCCGCGGCGCGCCACCTATTGCATGCCCCGCCGCCGCCGCATCCGTGCTGCCGCCGCCCGCAAGCACATGCCACGAGTGCCCGGCTCAATGCCGTCCTACTCCGCCAACGACGGCGGTACATACGTATTTTGGCACCATGCATGACCGTCGGCGGTGCCCCGCGGCATATATACATACGACGCGGCCGCCGAGTAGTAGTTGCGGTACGCATGCGGAGGTCCATTATGACACGCCGACATGCTTGATGGCGGGCGTTTCCACCGACACGCCGCGCACGCACTGTTGCGCTTGCGCCCGACGAGCCACCGTCAATGACCACGCCCTCCGCGCCTATTGGCACCACCCAATCACCTACGTACGCACCCCGCCGCGCAGTAAGTTCACGACATCAGCAATCTTCTTGATGTTGGCGATGCATTATCATCGCATGTATATACACTCTCCCACTAAAGTTTAGCCATACGCCAATCTGCATGTGGGCGCATCGCTGCCATGCGCACTATAGCCTAAACTACGAATAGTCTTTCACTTGTACTAACCGAAGCTCAGCCTCCATGATCTTGGTTGCAGCGCACCGTCCGAAACGTCACGCTGATGCATCATTTTCTGTAGTGCTATTTTCCCGGCGCTCACATTGACACATGCCGCTTGCTTTTCAACTACAGGAAATTGCGCAATGCGACTGCACGCGTTTCAGCTTCATGGGGGTGCACATGCTCCCAAGCTTTTACCCACAGATAATGTGATAGTAAATGAATGCATTGTGGGAGTGTCGTGGCATTTGGATGATGACGTGGCATTGCGGCAGCCGTGCACGCGCCACTTCCCCTACGGTTTTGCCAGGGCTCGACAGGCCATATAACATCAATCCATTGGCAGCATAGCACGGGACGCGCTATATGATGGCCCAGGCTTCACCATGGAGATAGCCCATGTCAAAGTCCTCCTGATGCACTACGTAGTGCCACCACGCAGCGCGCGAGGTGTGGGAGGAAAGATAGGCATTGTGCCAAAACACCGATTAACTGCGAAATCGCACAAATTTCCACGCATTGCGAGCAAATCAATGTCTACAAATTTGGGAAACGCTACAATGCAGAGTTGTTTGTCTACTTGAGGCCCGTAGTGGGTTCGAGTCTGAGGTACCATGCGGTGCGCCCAAGCGCCCGTCACGGGGCCTAGCATGCATTGGGCCCCAAAGCTTGATAACACGTTTTGGGGCTCGTAGGCCGCTTAAACGTTAGCAACTGCCAATTCTGAGCGTGAACATCCGGGAAGTGCCAGTCCCGTGGCTGCCCTTTTGCCGTGCGCTTTCCAACGCGACCTGGTACGCCTCAATCCGACACCGCTTCGCGAAGATATGCCTCTTATTGGCACACCTCCCAAAACTGCAATGCGGCAATCGGTTTCCGCGTTCATAGTCATTTTCATGCACCCTCTCCCGTATGTACACATTGTTATTCAATGTAGAACACGGAGTGGTCGCATTACACCACTCTGTCGGCGAATTTGGAAGAAAATCGCACCCATAATTGCGGAAACCCGTTGCTCATGTGCTCCGAGCCCGCTTATTACGGCGCTAAAAATGGGGCACAATAATTGCACTTGTTCCAGCACCACTTGATTACCCACCTCTCCGGAGCGGCCGCGCGAAAATGACCGACGTTTCCCAAGTTAAGACGAGGCACCCAGTGGCTATGGAGTGCACGTGCGGTTGGCTGGATGGCATATCCAATAGTATTGCCGTTTACTCGCGCAACACGGAATTCCCGCGTGCTATATAAGTGACGCGGCGTGGGGGAGGGCAAGACTTTGTGTGTGTGTGTGGGGGGGGGGGGGGTATTGCTGCCAACATTATACTATTTGATATCTATATCTATTTGCTACGTGCATACTATACATAGTGAACTGCCGATCGTCCTCAATATGCTACATATGTCATTCCATATATGTACGGTAGTGCTGCGCTATGGCGGTTGTGACACGTCTTAGTGCTGCTGCTCCACGCCGCGCAATATGCATCAGTCGACGTAGCATATACGTTTGTAATCATCGCGTGCGAACAATTCCAAATTTCGATAATAATGATGATGATCATTGATGATACGAATGATAATGAAAATACTATGATATGCGCAGAAGTTTCATTCGGGGGCAGCAATTTCAGCGACAAGAGCATAATTATCCGAGAATATGCGATAGCATGGGGCTACAGATACGTCGACTGGGGGCGGCGGCGCATCGAGTAGGAGGAAATATGGGGAACCGTTCATCCATGCGTAGTCGTATGAGTATCCGGCAACGGCCGCGCCGCGCGCGGTACCGAGGTCGTAGTAGGACGAGGAGTTGCTTGGCGGTTGTCGCGGCCAGGATTGATGAGTCATTGGTATGCGGGCGGGGCGCCCTCGTCGTCACTACGCGCAATCGATCGGCATGAAGTAAGGCGGTGCCATATCACCGCCCATCAGCGCGCAAGCAGTCGTAGCGCGCGGCGTGCGGTATACAGATGGGCCGGTCCAATCATCACGACTGCGCGTGACGACGCAGCAAACGTTGCACGCAAGCGTATGGTAGTGGGAGGTGCGGCCGGCGCGCGCATGAATAGTAGGGAAGGAAGGAAAGGCGGTGCCCGCCAGCATATTTATGCATATAGCTTATTGACGGCGGCGTGCTGCCGGAAGTGTGGGATGAAGAGGTATGGAGAGGGGGTTGTAGGTACTGAATATGACATGCTGGCGGAGAAAAGGAAAAACACTACGTCACTGGGGATTCCCAGATCATTCCTGAATCCAGTACTAATCCAGCCCAAGTCAGCTTCAGTTCCCGGGTCTGATGGGACGGGCTGTATTCTGACTGGTATGAACGTAGCATGTCCAGCCGGCTGAATTGCCAATATAGATCTCTCAAACATTTGCAGCCAAACCGTCCACGCAAGCAAAGCACGGACTCCCTGCGCGCCACCACCATGTCCGTACCAGTGCGACCACCGGTATGCATTATATATACAGTATGCGTCAGCGCTACGCCTGCTGCCGCCGCGGCGCGCCAGCTATTGCATGCCCCGCCGCCGCCGCATGCGTGCTGCCGCCGCCCTCAAGCACATGCCACGAGTGCCCGGCTCAATGCCGTCCTACTCCGCCAACGACGGCGGTACATACGTATTTTGGCACCATGCATGACCGTCGGCGGTGCCCCGCGGCATATATACATACGACGCGGCCGCCGAGTAGTAGTTGCGGTATGCATGCGGAGGTCCATTATGACACGCCGACATGCTCGATGGCGGGCTTTTCCACCGACACGCCGCGCGCGCACTATTGCGCTTGCGCCCGACGAGCCACCGTCAATGACCACGCCCTCCGCGCCTATTGGCACCACCCAATCACCTACGTACGCACCCCGCCGCGCAGTAAGTTCACGACATCAGCAATCTTCTTGATGTTGGCGATGCATTATCATCGCATGTATATACACTCTCCCACTAAAGTTTAGCCATACACCAATCTGCATGTGGGCGCATCGCTGCCATGCGCACTATAGCCTAAATTACGAATAGTCTTTCACTTGTACTAACCGAAGCTCAGCCTCCATGATCTTGGTTGCAGCGCACCGCCGTCCGAAACGTCACGCTGATGCATCATTTTCGGTAGTGCTATTTTCCCGGCGCTCACATTGAAACATGCCGGTTGCTTTTCAACTACAGGAAATTGCGCGATGCGACTGCACGCGTTTAAGCTTCATGCATGGGGGTGCACATGCTCCCAAGCTTTTACCCACGGATATTGTGATAGTGAATGAATGCATTGTGGGAGTGTCGTGGCATTTGGGTGATGACGTGGCATCGCGGCAGCCGTGCACGCGCCACTACCCCTACGGTTTTGTCAGGGCTCGAAAGGCCATATAACACCAATCCAGCATAGCACGGGACGCGCTATATGATGGCCCAGGCTTCACCATGGAGATAGCCCATGTCAAAGTCCTCCTGATGCACTACGTAGTGCCACCACGCAGCGCGGGGGGTGTGGGAGGAAAGATAGGCATTGTGCAAAAACACCGATTTACTGCGAAATCGCAGAAATTTCCACGCATTGCGAGCAAACCAATGTCTACAAATTTGGGAAACGCTACAATGCAGAGTTGTTTGTCTACTTGAGGCCCGTAGTGGGCTCGAGTCTGAGGTACTATGCGGTGCGCCCAAGCGCCCGTCACGGGGCCTAGCATGCATTGGGCCCCAAAGCTTGATAACACGTTTTGGGGCTCGTAGGCCGCTTAAACGTACGTTAGCAACTGCCAATTCTGAGCGTGAACATCCGGGAAGTGCCAGTCCCATGGCAGCCCTTTTGCCGTGCGCTTTCCAACGCGACTTGGTACGCCTCAATCCGACACCGCTTCGCGAAGGTATGCCTCTTATTGGCACACCTCCCAAAACTGCAATGCGGCAATCGGTTTCCAACACCGACGGCACGAACGCGTTCATAGTCATATTCATGCACCCTCTCCCGCATGTACACATTGTTATTCAATGTAGAACACGGAGTGGTCGCATTACACCACTCTGTCGGCGAATTTGGAAGAAAATCGCACCCATAATTGCGGAAACCCGTTGCTCATGTGCTCCGAGCCCGCTTATTACGGCGCTAAAAATGGGGCACGATAGTTGCACTTGTTCTACCACTTTATTACCCACCTCTCCGGAGCGGCCGCGCGAAAATGACCGACGTTTCCCAAGTTAAGACGAGGCACCCAGTGGCTATGGAGTGTACGTGCGGTTGGCTGGATGGCATATCCAATAGTATTGCCGTTTACTCGCGCAACACGGAATTCCCGCGTGCTATATATGTGACGGCGTGGGGGATGGAGGGCAAGACTTTGTGTGTGTGTGTGTGGGGGGGGGGGGGGGGGGGGTATTGCTGCCAACATTATATTATTTGATTTCTATATCTATTTGCTACGTGCATACTATATATAGTGAACTGCCGATCGTCCTCAATATGCTACATATGTCATTCCATATATGTACGGTAGTGCTGCGCTATGGCGGTTGTGACACGTCTTAGTGCTGCTGCTCCACGCCGCGCAATATGCATCAGTCGACGTAGCATATATGTTTGTAATCATCGCGTGCGAACAATTCCAAATTTCGATAATAATGATGATGATCATTGATGATACGAAGGATAATGAAAATACTATGATATGCGCAGAAGTTTCATTCGGGGGCAGCAATTTCAGCGACAAGAGCATAATTATCCGAGAATATGCGATAGCATGGGACTACAGATACGTCGACTGGGGGCGGCGGCGCATCGAGTAGGAGGAAATATGGGAAACCGTTCATCCATGCGTAGTCGTATGAGTATCCGGCAACGGCCGCGCCGCGCGCGGTACCGAGGTCGTAGTAGGACGAGGAGTTGGCGGTTGTCGCGGCCAGGATTGATAAGTCATTGGCATGCGGGCGGGGCGCCCTCGTCGTCACTACGCGCAATCGATCGGCATGAAGTAAGGCGGTGCCATATCACCGCCCATCAGCGCGCAAGCAGTCGTAGCGCGCGGCGTGCGGTATATACATATGGGCCGGTCCAATCATCACGACTGCGCGTGACGACGCAACAAACGTTGCACGGAGCTGCTGTAATGTGGTAATGGATGTGTTCGAAATATTCACTCAAGCTACCGATCATGCATGTAAGCACTAAAAGCACAATCCAGAGGAATTACAATTCAAAGCAGCGTGGCAAAGTTATAACAAGCCCGTGTTCCTGCTGGAAATCGGAATCCAGCTGAGGCAGCAACTGCGGCGGCTTTCATTGTTAGAGCTGCTGCTGCGTCGCGGCCGTCAAGTCGGGGGTCCCAGCCTATGTTGCATACTAGTGTTTCATTTAGCGGCTGTTTCTTGCAGCCAATTGTGAAAGCTGGGCACTTGTTACCTTTC
This sequence comes from Tetraselmis striata, assembly GCA_006384855.1. Lineage (NCBI taxonomy): Eukaryota > Viridiplantae > Chlorophyta > Chlorodendrophyceae > Chlorodendrales > Chlorodendraceae > Tetraselmis > Tetraselmis striata. Next base: position 21,455 of record VCJN01001872.1, read on the forward strand.
ACAGCAAGGGCGGAGCGGAACGTTTGTGCCGGAAGCGCAGGAGACATCCCGTGCACGTTCATAATTAGTGCACCATGCTCCGGGTTCAGAATGGAGCCAAGCGCTGCTGCAAACTCCTCTCCCAGCAGTGACGTGGGAGTGTTGTCATCCCCGTCGAATACATCCATGAAGATGGTGTCGTACACTGCCTCGCCTTCTTGCTGCATGCTCTCGATCACAAAATTCTTTGCATCCTGAACATGGATACACAGGTTGTCCTGCTGAGCTGGCAGCCCCATCACTTGCGTTGCGGCATCAATAACCACAGGGTCAAGCTCCACAGCATCCACATGGGACCTGGGAAAGTGGTGCGCCAGAAACATGGGCAAGCTACCACCGCCCACGCCCAGGCACAGCAGGCGCATGCCCGAATCACTGCCTTGTTGGTCAGCATGAAGTGCGGCATATATTGCTGCCATGGTCTTCAGGTACTCCTGCGCCAAGCATTCCGGCTCTGCCACCCTTGCCTGACCTGCCTCCAGAGCCACCAGCCGCGACACTGATTGCCGCGTGATGCCGTTGAAGCGCATCACTCTCCACTCTGCCTCCACCTCCGCGCCGATGGGTCTGGCGGTGTGTGCCGTGACCTCCACCAGGCCGTTGTGCTCCGACTCAGCTCGATAGACCATTTGCAGAATCACGTCCAGCATCCGACATCCTGAGCCGCAACGCTGAACGCTGCGCTGCTACACACCCTTCCTACTTTCGGCAGCCACCAACCTGGAACACAGCCAAGAATGAAGCCACCTGGCGTTGGTGCGGACCTGACCGTCGTCTCGCCCCCATCCGCCCCCTTGGCTACCCCACCACTCGGGGCTGAAATTCCAGTGTCCTGGGTCACCCGAGTGCGCGCCGAACAGCTCCGCAAGGTCCTTCCAGACGCTCTCCTGCTGCGCAGAGCTCTGAGCGCGCGGCTTGCTCAACGAACGTGTGGCGCTCGGGGCGCCGCGCCAGGGCGATGATAAGGCAAGGCCTTCGCCAGGGCCAGCCATATGCTGAGACCTGCTGGCGCGTGATCCGCCGACAACGTTGAGTGATGAAAGGAGCCGAGCGGTCATCTCGTGCTTGACCGCTGGTGCTCGTGCCAGTCCACGACAACCCGAGCTGGTAGCGTATACTGTCTGTGTATAGGTTTGGTTACACGGGGGAGAGTCGGGCGAAAGCAAATCCTTACTATGGGCGGCAGGCAGGGGGCGCGGGGCAAGGGGCAATACCGCAATACCCTCCGCTGTCCTGATGTGCTCTGCGTGTAGTTTAGGGATGTGTCGGCGGCACATACCGCTATATGAGTCTGTGACCTCAACCAGTACATGCTGCAGACAACTTTCTTGGCGGGGTCGCGGCGGCGCGCGCGGCATGAGTTAGTGCTCCTGCGCCTCCGTCGCGTCGCTCGTCAGTCTGTGCTGCTATGACCCGGGTCATCGGCTGCAAGCGCACTCGCCGCGGCTGATGGCCCACCCCTGAGCGGCGGTCCCCATTGGTTTCCTGTTTCCTTTTCGTTTTTTTTCTGGTCGTTCCTTGGCTTTCAGTGTTTCTCTGGACCCTTTGGATCCCTGGCAACTTGGTGACTTCCTGGTTCCCTTGGTTCTTCCTTGGTTCTTGGCTCCCCTGCCTCCTGCTTGACCCTTGGTTTCATGCTTGTATCTTTGTTCTGCTTGCAACCTGTCACAATTGCTTTTAGATATGCTATTATTGCTCATATGTTAATGCACTGATGTAAGAAAATCAATAAATTACATCAAGGCTTTCACAAAAGCGCACTACAAAGAGAACTAACAGCAACTATGAAAGGTTGCCAGCAAAAGAAAGACATAAGCCTGAAACCAAGGTCGAGCAGGAGGACAGGGAGCCAAGAACCAAGAATCAAGGAGCCAAGGGAACCACGAAGTCACTTAGCTGCCAGGAACTAAAGGAACCCCCGCCCCGGGGTAGGCTATCAGGCGCGGCGAGGACGCTTGCAGCCAATGACCCGGGTCATAGCAACACATGCCGACGAGCGACGCGACGCAGGCGCAGGACGGAGCACCATTACGTGCCGCACGCGCGGCCGCGACCCCGCCAAGAACGTTGTGTGCATGTGCCATGTTGATGAGCAAGGAGAAACGGCGCCGCCACGCAGACAAGAGCTGGCCGATTTTTTGGCCAGTGTGTGTTTGGCTAGCTTTCGCGAGCTCCACCAAGAAAGCCTCGGCGTGCGGGGCCAGCGAGCCAAACTCGGAAACGGCGAAAGGAACAAAGCGAAGCATGCCGGCAGCGTTTCGGACGCACGCCCTCGTGATGTAAGAAAAAAACAATGTTAAAGCACTGATGTAAGCAGATATACCGTACCTCAACTAGTACACTTGACTGTTGGGCAGTTGAGCAAAGTTTAGCGCTACTACCCTACTACCTTAAGGTCATTCTACACAAGGCACGATACCGTAATCATCGCATCGTCATCGTCATCGGTGGTACGTGAACATAGAATGTGAAAACTACTTCCACGGTGTTCCTGAAACACGAAAAACGTCCTTGTAACACCGCACCATCTATCAGCGGTGCTTGGCTACCACACGACCTCAGGGCTTACCCAAAACCCTTGTGGACCTCGTATGTGACATGTACGGGTAACTGCGCGCCAGCACAGGCGGGCGAAGTGGCTTGTGGGGCGCTCGGGAGGCGGCGGTGTGGGTGAGTCGGTGGACCTGGTGTGGGTGGGCGTACGCGGCGGCATGGCGACGGCGGTACCCACAGCATACTACCTATCGTAGCCCGCCGTGCCCAGCGACGAGCCAGACCTACAATAGCCCGCCGCTGCTAGCGGCGGCGAAGCTGCACGCGCAGGGAAGCGGGGTAGATTTGGTGGTTGTCGGCGAGAGGAGGAGGCGGAGCAGCGCTAGATAGCGGTCGCGGAAGCAGGTGTTGCTCATCCGCAAAATGCGAGCGAGCGAGCGGCGGCGGCGACAAAGCGGACAGCAACGGAGAACGTCTCGCTTCGCAACAATGTTGACATGCTCAACAAACGTGTTGACAAGCTGGACAATAACGTCCAGTCGCTACAAGTCCAGCTTCAGACGGAGCGGGTGCGCTCCCGGGCTAAGAAAGAGGTTGTAAAGTAGTTTCATGCGGCCGCCGTACAGGCGGAGGCTGCGCATGCGAAAAACTCGCAAAGTCTGTAACTCAACGCAACTCTGCCAAGGCAGCCGTTCGGCGAGCAAAGAAAGAATTTACCAGCGGCAGCGAGGCTTCGAATCGAGCTAGAGCGAAAGCTCGGTCCGCCATTAAAGAGCGGAAGCTGCTGCGAGCCATTGCGTGGTGATAGCAAGGAGGACATGCATACCTAACAATTGGCGCCGTTCGGCCAGCGTCACAAATGCCGGCTGGCTTCATGTGCATAGAGCCAGAGGACATGATTGGGGACACCATGCATGCATGCATGCATTCAGATATGTCCGCATGTGGTGTGGCACACCGTGCACAAGCGGTGCAAGGACATGCAGACAGTGCATCCGGCAATGGATGCGATGGAGCTCATCGGGCTACCAAGAAGAGAGGTGAAGATGCATAGTAGGAAGGGCAAGGCCATGACCAAGGCAGATCTCCCGGCCCTCAGCGGGCTTGAGGTGCAAAAGATGTTGGAGGGCCGCCGCCACCCTATGCTTGACGCCGTGGTCCCTGAGTCACATGCTGGCAGAGTCAAGATTCTAGCGGTGTGGGAGAAGTAAATACGACGGCATGTCAGCATCATGAGGTGCAGACCCTGGCGGCCTCACGGTTGACAGGCGGGCAGCAGCCAAGAAGCTGCGGACAGCTACGGAGATGTTCTTCGCAGCCTTCCTGGACATCGCGACAGCAAAGGACATCACTTCGTACATGCATGAAGTTGCATGGCACTTCCCCCGATGGATGGAACTGCATGGCAACCTTGACGCGCTCACTGCATGGAGCACTGCAACAGGGAGATCAAGGAGGGCTTCCGCAAGGGCAGCAACCACCAGCCTCAGCTCCTTCTCAAGTCCGGCAAGGTGACGCTCTGCAAGATTGACCAAGTCATGAAGCGCAGCACCTTGATGGCGCACCACAATGACATGCACGGACCGTCCAGCCCATTATGCACATCCCCATCTGTCCAAGGCAAAGGCAGAGATGGCAGAATAAGCGGCAAAGCGAAGGAAAATGTGGATGCATTATTTACATTAAGTGAGCGTGTCTCTTCCCCTTTCCCTTCTCCCCCTTACTGAATTTACTACATATAACCTTGTAACGTGAGCGGCGGGTGCTCGGCTCACCCCCGCCCTCATGCCCCCCCCCTGATCGATGTTGCCCGCCTCGCCTCTCGCCTGCATCGCTGCTTCATGCTCCACCTTCCTCTACATGTCGTACTTCTTCACATCTTGCCCGCAGTTTGCCCCATCCCAACTGTCAATGTTGTCGTAGCTTTCAGGGCTGCGCCGATGTGTGTTGCTTGGCGCTGAATAGTTGCATCCGCTGGTATTGAATGAGGTAGCCGCTGACTCTCGCTCCATGCACTCTTGCCGCTCGTTAGCGCGCAGCTTCCGAGCGCGCTCACGCAGCTCGCGCGCTCGCCCTGAGCGCACAGTCCAGTACGCCTCCCGTCTGCCTCGCTCTCGCCCCGTGCCCCCTCCCACCGGAATACATAGCCACTACCTAAGTGTCCGGGAAGGGGTGGCGGGATGGGTGCGCTACAGTCTCAGCCCAACACATAGCGCAGAGCGTCGCTGTCGTCCATCAGGCCCACGAGGTGCATGAAATGCGCCTCGCACAGCGCATGAAGCTCGCGCATTGCGTGTGCTTTGAGATCATCAAAGGTAGGGAGGAAGGGCCATACCTTTGGAGCACTTGGATCCTTTGGAGGTCGGTGTCCTCCTTTGCCACGATTCACTCCGGTGTGGACGTACACAGTCCCCTTCACTACCTTCAACTTGCTGCCACGGCCCCGGTATGGCTCTTCCTTCACTTCTATTAGGGACTGAGGGTACAACGTGAACACGATGTCCCCCATGTCGGTCATCCTAACCCCACCGTGCGCTCCCCTCTTCACATGCTGCTCCACGCGTGCATCAGCCCGTGACTTTTTCGCAAGCCGCATGTGATTGCGAACCTTCAGCGCCCCGCCGTGCACGTCCTTGAAGACGGCGACCGACTCGACTCCCTCGCGAAAGGTGGATATGTATCTGGCCTTCTTGCTCCCGCCGCGGGTTGTGACGCGGACCTTGTGCCACATATCCGGTCGTGCCTCGCAGAACGAGATGAGGAGGTCCGCTGGCACGCCGCGAAAGGTCGTTGTCGCGGGCTTCAAGCCTCCCCACATCTGGTGGCTGTTCAAAGGGGATGTACATTGCCTCGGTCACCGCCGAGACCAGCGCCTCCTCGCCTAACAATGCCAGTCCGTCTACTGCGGTTGACTTGCCACACTACCGGCAGAATTCGGAGGCGGCGAGCTGATTGGCCGAAATGGTCAGAACGCACCGAGCGCAGTTCTCGCGCCGCGCCATACCGTTGGGGCGCTGCGTCGGCTCGACGGGTTTTCAGCCTCCTACCCCATGTAGCATCGACGGACAATGCGAGAGAACATCGGACTAACTCAATTATCCGCCATGGCACTTGAGATGTGATAGGTGGCGGAGGGGGGGGCTGCTTGTTACGCTCGTGATTCCGCTCTGCGCAGGTTCCAACCCTGCCGGGCCCCTCGGTGGAAATATAACCGAGGGGGGTAGGGGGGGGGGGGGGGGCGATGCAAATACTTTTAGGTTCTCCTACAAGCTCTAGTACAGTGGCTTACCGCGCGATCCGCATCCCGATAAAAAGGCGATGTACTCGCCCCGCGCGGGCGGATTTTCCCCGCTTAGGGGACCGCTAGGCGCAGCCCAACAACAGAATATGGGAGCGTATTGATGGCCGGCCCTACCACATACCCTGGACGATTCCCTAGCAGGTGACCATATGGACCCACCCGCTGACTCGGGGGCTGCACCTCTGCGCAGTATGGGCTGAAGCCCGGCTCTACCAAGGGCGCATTGAATGCCGACATCAGCTTTAGGTGGGCTGGCTTTGGGGCAAGCCTTTATCGCAGTATTGGCCGTTTTTCGGGAACTGCTCTCTTGCTTGCATGCCGACGGTGGGGAGAGCGCGCCTTTGTGAATGTGCTCTACGATGCTAGAGCTAACTCTTGGCGTGCATCCGTACAGATAGAACGCATATACGTGCGATACAAAAATTCGTGCCCTTGTGACATTGGGTCATCAAATTCATTACTAACCATGAACAACGACACGCACACGTATGGCATTTACAGCGAGAGCCCAACAAACGCCACTTAGGGCTCCCCCCACGCATGATGTCGTGTTCACGTGTATGACCCATGGAAGAGCGCGGCCGGAAACGAAGGTGAGGGCTCATAATGGGCCAATGTACAATTGATGCTTGACAAGGGGGGCAAGACTTTTGTGGGCAGCTGTACGCACGCATCGGATGGCGGTAGTGATACAGTCCACAAATCTAGGGCAGTCGGCGGGACCCGTTGTCCTTGAGACAGAAAGCCCTGCCGGGCGCGGCCGTGGATGGGGCCGTGGCCGTGGGCGGGGGCACGGGCAAGAGCGTAGAGGTAGTTCTAGTGCCGGCGAGGATGCACGTGTTGGCAAGCGGGCGCGCTGGCGAGGGCGTGGACGCTCATTTGGCGCTGCCACCGCCCGTGTTGGTAGAATCCCCCGTCGAAAGGGCAGGAGGCGCTGCGAGCCTGAGTTCAACCTCATCGTAGAGTGAGTGATGTAGAAAGACTACTGCAAGGGAACAATAGCTAGGCTCCTAACCTAGGGCGGAGGCATAAAAACCAATAAATAAGAGAAGCGATACACCGTCTGCAATAAATTGGCTACCATAGTGGGTGGTCTCAGAGGGGTCGTTGTCCTACGACTATAGAGGCTTATGTGAAAGGCGTCTATCCGGAGCCAGACCTGTCATACTATACATGCTACATGCGCCGGGCCAGAACATGACCAGTGGACATAGGCGACTTGCCGCGCTCACAACAGGAACTATCCTAAGCATGGTGAAGAGCAGAATATATGACATGGAGTATGAGATATCGGTGGGCGCCATGGATGAAGATATCATAGACATATGACGGCACAACCTGCTAGCGGCAATCAGGCGGCGTCGACGCATGGTAGCGCCGTAGGTTGCATCAACAGAAGTTCATGGCGGCTCAACACTTGAACTTTCTGATTCAGGTAGCATTACAATAGAAAGTGATGAGCGGGATGGAAAGGAAATGTAGTTAAATACTCATAGCTATTCAAATGATACACGCCATGACTTCATCACTGTGCGGGAGTCCGACATAGATGAGGATGATTTGAGGCGGATGAGCAAGATGCAGGAGTTAGTGAATTTGGAGAATGTGCAAGTGACGATGAGCAATCCCCGCCATCGGGTGCGCTTCATCGAGTGATGTAATATCATTATTACAGTGAGCACTTCCATATTGAGTCATATACTCAAAAGCCAATGTGCGGATCCAAACACGGTTGGCGACCACCAAATTGTCGAACTTCACGGGAACCAAAGGTTATCTTGTCGCAAATAAAGATCCGTGTCTAGAATATGTCGGATTTTGGCGAGGACGGATAAATAGCCAAGAAAACAATACGGAATATACACGAATTCATACCGAATGTTTACGAACCAATAAGAAACATGATCTAATGGGGACTCTACTGAAATAGGATGGGTCTCCGGTGACCCTCTTCATGAGGCAACCCGAGGCCCGTACTTGATTGGATTTTCAAGTTTCAGCCTGGTTCCAAGAATAGATAGTTACTTCGTTATGAACCGGCTATGTTTCGTGTATTACCCGTTAATGTTTAGTCGTCGCGAACCGGTAATCGCTTAAAAATGCTAATAATATGCTACTCCGTTTGCTGTGAGTTGTCGCTATGTGAGGATCCATCGGGATACGGACACTTCACAGCAGTTAAGAGGCGTAGAGCGCGCGTGATGTCCGCCATAGTACTTAGCTTCTGTAGTGCCTTGCCCCCCGCGCCCCACCCGCCCTGCCTCCCACCCGGACACGTACCCGGACCTGGTACTGTTGTGAATTACAAAAAGGGCAGTAACAAATCCGCCTACCTCAAAAAGTAGTACTAGAAAATCAACACAGCAAGCTGTCTAAAAGGGCCCGCATCCCGCATATGAGGCGGGATGGATGACTGATGCGCACACACGCACAGAGTCCGGGCCACGCGTACATGTGTGTGTGAGGGTGATCCTCGGACGTGCTGTGCAGCTTCAGCAACGGGATGGTAGACGAATCTTCGCCGTGTGATGAGGGAGCGAGCGCGCTCTCGAGCGGCCACCCAGCTCATGTCTCCGAGGAAATCACTTGCGAGCAAGGCCTCTTGGTGAGCCCGGGTGGTGCACCGAGTGCCCCGCGATGAGAGGGCACCCCGAGCGATCCGCAGCCAAGCATGCGATACCGCGCACTGTGCGGCGCACCCCTTGCTCACCTCACCCACTGTGCCGAAGACCATGCCCGTGTACTCCGTTATATCCAGGATGTCTCGAAGAGGACCCTTCTGTCTGGGCTCCGTGTTGTGCCACGCCGCATCCCGCGCTGTGTGTCGCGTGTCCCGCGTTGTATGTCGCCCAACAAGGAGCGCTCAAACCGAACCACAACAGTGGCCCGGGGCACTGCAGTGTACTTGACCCCGTAGCGCATAGTCTTGAACTCCAGCAGCATGGACTTCAAGCTGCGGGGATCATAGCTCCCGGTCACGACGTTGAACGCCGGAAGGGAGAGCTCTGCATCCGGCACTAGGTCCTTGAGTTCATCCATGGGTACGGTGTTGCCGAGAGGCACTGCCTGGTGGAACAAGTCATCCACCTCCCGCCGTACAACGATACCTAGGTCGTGAACACAGTGATCGCGGAAGGCATCTGCGATAGCGTCGTGTTGTACACGCCAGTGAGCGTCTCCAGTCGCCGGGAGGTTCATGAGCGCGTCGCGGTAACTAAAGGTCAACAGTGACGGGGTTGTGCTCCGTCAAGGGCAGAATGGTCTGGCTCCCAACCACCGGGGCCAAGCACGGGCTAAGCAGAAAGAAGTACCCGGCAGCGACCTCCCGCAGCTCTTGCGGAGTCATGACCGTCCGCGCGGTGGGGATGACCACTGTCCACATGCCTGACGCCGCGTCGAGCTGGTTGAACAATATCCGTTCCCTACTTGTGACAGGTACATGTAGGCGCCCGTACAGGTAGTAGTACTCTGCCTTATCCCGACTCTATCCCGTGATGAACCAAACCCCTCGCGCACTATTTTCCACAGCAGGGTGCCGATGACGGCAGTCGCATGGGGCGTCCATAGACAATCCTTATACAGACTACCGATATAGAAGAAGGATTAATAAATACATGTAGGCGCTATAGGTAGCGCTGCTGCTGTCTTGCCACTCGTCCTTACAGGTACCAGGCCCTGCCGATGATGCTGTGAAGATAAACTCTACGGCACGCACGACGCCAATATCGGTCCCGCGCCGCCAACAGCAACCGCCAATCCCTGTCTTCACGCAGCCATACCCGTGCGCGCCGCATCGCCGCGCGGGAGCTCAATAAGCCGGCCGCAATGCAGGCTACTCGCCCGCTCGGGCGCCTGATGGCGAGGCACGCGCGAGGTGCGCTGGCTTGCGCTGCCCGCAGCTGTCCGAGGGAGGCAGTGTGGCATATGGGGGATGCTGCAACCCTGGGCATCGTTGCTACACCTTTCCAATGACGCAGGAAGCAGGGGGTGGATCCCGGGTGTTGCTGAGCCACTGTGGCAATGTGGCTGGTGCAGGAGGAGTCTACCAGCCTGCGCTAGCTGCCGTCAGTAGGCCATCGTGCACAGTTGCCGCTGGCCCGGTGACCAGCTGGCAAGTCCCGCAGGCCGCCATTGGCGCCGCCGCCGTTGAGCAGGGCAGCGGCTGGGCTGGCCGCCGGACGCAGGCACACCTTTGGTAACCCCCCCCCCCCCCCCCCCCGTCATGTTGGTACCCTGGCGGCCATCCTCGGCGCGCTCGTGGCAGCGCCCTGTTACCCCATTGCTGTTTGTGGTCCTTCGGAAGGCACAGCGCCGCGCGCCCCTGCGTGCTGGCGGCGGCAAAGCGCAAGCGGAAGCCGTCCAGCGGGGCGGTGCAGGAGGCGGCGGCGCCCGAGGATGATACCTTTGCGGAGGATGAGGAGATAACGGAGGACGAAATTGACAGCGACGTGGACTTTGAGGGGCCGCAGATCAGCACAGGCGGAGTGGCATGGTGAGCTGCCCGCCTGAGCCCGCCATGCTCCACCTGTCTAGGCTGTCCCAGGCCGCGCTGACCCCCCACGCTATGCCCCCATCATGGCTTGCCAGGGCGGATGTGGCGCTGGAGCTCACCAATGACATCCTGCAGCAGGAGAGCATGAAGGTGGGTGGCTGGTGTCCCCGCTGGCGGGGGACGGGGGCTGCCCCTTCCTTTTCCTCGGGGCAGGACGGCCGCTGCCCATCCGCCCGGGGCCAGCTTTCGACGATGTTTGCGGCCGCCGCAGGGGCTGGAGCTGTACGCATTCGCGGCCGTCCCGTCCTCCAAGATGCTGCGTCTGAGGCTGGACAAGGTGCGTGCCCCCCCCCCCCCCCCTCACCATCTGCGGCTGGCCCTCAGTTGACGACGTGGGCGGGAGGGGACGCCTCATGTGGCGATGGTCCAACCCGCCTTCCCTGCGCCCCCCCCCCCCCCCCCCCCGCTCTCCCCGCGGCTCCCCTACCCCAGCTGGAGGACGAGTACGGCTCTCCGTCGCTGGAGGACATCACCACCTTCTCCCGGGCGCTCATCGCGGGGCTTGAGGAGCGGCTCGGGGAGGAGGAAGCGGGGGAGATAGAGTCGGAGGTGTCCTCGCCGGTGCGCACTGCCTCGCAGCGGCCGAACCCGCCAGCCGCCTAAACGAAACGCGGCTCTCTGTTAACCCCCCTCCCTCCCATCCCGATGCCCTGCCCCCCCACCACAGGGGGCGACGCGGGTGCTGCGGCTGCCGGGAGAGCTAACGCGCTTCCAGAACCTGCCCCTCATGGTGCAGTTCACGCGGGAGGACGGCAAGTACGGGACCCCCCTCTCCCGCCCCTGCCAACAGAAGCCAACGCAAGCATGGCAGTCACGCACCCATGTGTGCCCCCCCTGCATCTAAGGTTGCTAGCGTATGTGGATAACGCCGACCCCGGGGATGCGCAATTGAGATGTTGCGATTACTCGAGGATGGGAACACCCGATGGAACACCTGCTCAGAAGGAACACGCCACTTGATGACCAGGCCCAATCATGTATCTCTATGTATTACTGTTTTTGGACCCCCTCGCGGAGAAGAAAAAAGTGCATGTACCTGGACAAGTGTCAGAATACAATGCGAATATAGCACGGAATCTCCGGCTCGATTGTGCCGAGCAAGTCATTGTTTTTGCGACCAGCAAGCCATCCGGTGTGATTGGCTCGCCAGGGCTTGGCTGGGCGCGCCGGGGTGGGCTGAGGGCGCGCCGTTGCCTGCTGTGGCAGGGAGGACACGCGGGTGCTGAGCCTGCGGGAGTACGCGGCGGAGGAGGGCGCCACGACCTGGGGGCTGGCGGACGTGGCGGCGAACAAGCAGGGCAAGAAGAAGGGGCAGGGGCTGAACCGCAAGGAGCGCGACATGGAGTGGCGCATCCCCGTCGCGGCGCTCAAGATGGTGCGCGTGCACCTGGACATCTAGCCTGGGCACGCACCCGGAGCCGCGAGTGTGTAGCGACTATATCCCAAGCACCGGATCCAAGAGTGGCCCGCCAGGAATGAGCCGGCCCGGGTGCGCCACCCGTGCCATTGCCATGGGTGGGAGGCACCCGACGCGACGAGCTGTTTCGCCCAGCCGTGCCCAGACTACCGTACTACATCCTCGTTTTCTAGTGATATCCTCGGAGGAATTTGTGGTTTCCCCTCCATGCGCGGGGGTCAGAAACAGTGCGCATACCCGGAGTGCGTTTATTGCGGCGCACGGAAACATTGCCGTGCACGCTGCTTGTGCAGTCTAGGGCTTACAGTACCCTACGGCTGACACGATGTAAACGGCCGGGCGGGGTTCGCATGCTCTCCTGCCCTTTCCCCCTTTGTACCCACCGGCTTGTTAGACGATCGTGTGCCCCAAGAGCGCACTACCTGTGGCAGTTCTGAGAGGTGCCGAAGGCGGGCTGCTCGCGTTATTGTGGGGCCGCGAGGCCGTGCCGGCGGTCAGCGGAGGGAGCGCCCCGGCGCTGCGCGGCTCACTGCCTGGCAAAGCCCTGCTTGAAGGAGAGGTAGTTGGGGGAGGGGCCGTTGGACGACGTGTTGACCGTCACCACCGTCTGGGACGTCGGCTCCGTGAAGGTTTGCAGCATGGGGGCCTCGTCTGCGCGCCGGCGGGGCGGTGCGTCTCAGACTCGGCTCAACAAGGGAAGGGTGGCGATGGTGTCAGGGAAGGAGCAGGGCGGTGCGTGGGTCTCTGAAGATCATGTCTGCCTCCCTTCGCCGGAATGCAAATGTGGTGCATATTTATGAGCGCGCAAGCTTCCGACGAGTTCCGCGTCACAATGCAGTGGTGGCTAAGCGCCCGGCATGATGAAATGCCGGTGTGTCGCCTACGTAGGATTTAGTAAACTTTTGTCGTCACTTTATCTCGCCTATTTACCAAGTTTCCAGGACATATCTTATACATAGGTAAATACAGAAGGTAAGTAGGTAACATAGGTAAGTACATAAATATATATGTGCATACATACATACATATACATTCATATAGATATACATGTGTATAGATGTATGTACACACATATATGTATATATACATATATATGTGTGGGGGGGGGGGGGGGATTTCGGTTGCGCTATTAAGCTGAACAAATTTCATTTTGCTGCGTACTGGATTCTGTTTTGTTGGAAGAAAGCTAAAGATGGCAAAACTTGGAATATATTTAATGCACGTGCCCCCCAAAAACTCGCGTGATTTCTGAGGGTCGCTTGACACAGCTGTACTTGGTCAGGTCTGCGGTATAAAGGTATACCCAGAGAGTGCTCACGCACAATCTTGGAAAGTACGACCGGGGGGGGGGATGGGGGGGGGGGGGGGGGCGGGGGTGCAACACCTGGCACATCCATGGCGGGCGTGGACACGCTGTGGTCGCGGACCATGGAGGTGAGGGTCTCGCGCCTGGAGGCGTCCAGCAGCTCGGCCTCGCGCTGCAGGCACGTGAGCGCGGACACCATGTGCAGCTGCACGCGGTGGCTGCTGGCGCTGGTGTCGCAGCCGTCGATCATGCGCAGGCAGTCAAACACCGCGCTGGCGGTCTCCGTGAGCTGCGACGGCGGCTTGCCGCACGTCTGCCGCTGCGCGATGGAGGCCAGCAGCCACAGGATCTTCTGCAGCAGGAACTCCACCTGCTGCGTGCTCGCCATCGGCATGCCCTCCGCCAGCGCGGCCAGCACCGCCATCTGCACCTCGTGCTGCGGCCCGCCCTCCATCACCAGCGTGTCCAGCAGCGGCTGCAGCTTGGCCGCCAGCAGGGGGTTGTCGGTGCAGTGCCGCCGCGACACCTCGCTGATGGCCGTCACCACCGCCAGCCGCACCTGCCAGCCGCAGCAGCAACCCCTCGGCTCAGGCGCGTACATTGTCAACCCAGCTGGATATGAGAGCGGGCCAGGAGTCAGATTCAAGTGGGACGGAGGCCTTTGCGTATCAACTACGACCTTCCATACTTTGCGCGTATCTGTCTGCCCCCCACCCTTCCCCAACATTCGGATTACCGGTACTAAGAGAATGTCCATGAAGGGGGACTCATACTCACACCTGCGGGCACAGCCCGTCCAGCGTAATCCGAGGGACCCGCACATACCCCTCTAGTGAGGGCAACACTTTCCAGTACAAATGGCGTCCGGCCCTGACCCGCATTGGCTTTGTTGTTGTTCGTGTAACGCACCCCCAAAATGTTTTGCCTCACGGTATGTAGTCTTGCCCCAAATGGCACTACTCCAATGGGCCGATGTGTTAATTTTGGGCATCACTCACCGTCGTCACACCGCGTGGTGACAATGTGTTTGGTATGCGTGGGTACGCCGGTCAGAATCACACTCCAAGGATACTCGTCCTTGATGGCGTTGCCATGCACCCACTCTGCATACTTGATGCGATTTACCGGTACAGTATGCAGTTGGCCGCGAGACAGACATGCGTCCTCTGGCTCGTCCTCAACGACTGATGCCACTTTGGCATCGCGGAGGAGGAGATAGAGGGGGGGTAACCGCAGAAGTTGGGGGGGGGGGGGGGGGGGGGCAGTGGACAGCACCTTTCGGTTCTTGTCCTCCGTGAGGCGAGCTAGCGCCGGCAGCAGGCGGCGCTCCACCGCCTCCTCCCCTAGGCGGCACGCCAGCGCGGTGGCCAGCAGCGCCGCCGCCTGGCGGGACAGCTCCGCGGGCGACGCGACCAGCAGGTGCATCACCTTGAGCATCTCCAACTGCATGTCCTCGATGGCGCCCACAAACTGCAGCACCGGCAGCAGCTCCCCCCGATGGCGCAGCCCCCAGGGCGGCCCGCCCCCGCCGCCGCCGCCCTCCTCCAGCAGCAGCATCAGGTACTCCGTCAGAGCCTCGTCGCCGGCGCAGGGCAGAACGCCGCCGAGCAGGATGGGCAGTAGTGTGGTGCGCCCGACGCGCTTGCCGTGCGCGTTGCAGGGGCACAGTGTCGCCGTCATCTGTGGAGCAAGGAACCGATCCATCAGGCTGCATGCGGCTCAGGCGTGACCCAGTCACACTTCCGGCCGTGCATGCTGTGATGTTGTGAGCGAGCGTGCGGCACCGCAACATTGCTCAGGCGGCGTGCTGGAGCGTACGCAAACATGCCACTGTGGCTGTATGAATGGATGCCGGCGAGCTTGTCCTAAAATATCCACACTCCGCCCTGCAGGGCCCAATGTCAGGCATAGAAAGACGGGAGTAAACGCGCAGTTTAAATGGGAGAATACTAGTAGCAGTACGAAAAGGTTGTTGGTATGACTAGCAATGACGTCCTCGTCGGTGATGCATCTGCTAGACGGCGCGCTCGGCAAATGGGGAAACGCAGGGGCTCGTCCGGCATGTGAAGCGTTAGCTGCAGACCCATACAGGCGCCCTGGTTGGCAGGTAGACGCGAGGCGGTGTGGCGGGGGGAGGTGATGCCTGAATGCTGGGTTGGAGGTGCCTGTCGGAGGGGATGACATGCTGGGGGGCGCACTCGCCTGGGCTATGTGGGCAGCTGGCGGCGTGACCGGCGGCGCTGCAATGGCGCCGATGAACAGCGGAACGATGACGTCGCCAGTGAAGTGGTGCCCTGCAGTAGCCCCGCGGCGCGTCATGCTCCCATTGTTAGCGATAGGCCACAGATAGACAGACAGACATAGCGCCCACCGCACCTCGGGATGCTTGCGGCATCATGGGCCGGGCTACTTTGGCCGCAGGGCGCCGCGAGGGGCGCACCGAAGGCCAGACACGTGTGGCGCATGGTCTCGCAAAAGGCGTGGCGCAGCATCTCGGAGCTCTCGGAGGGGTAAACCATGCTGAACACGCGCAGCAGCTGCGTGAGGCCGGTCGCCACAAACCACTCGATCAGCTCCCATTCCGCGTGCAGCTCCTCCTCGTTGGCCCACACTGCAAACGCAGGCCTTGCCGCCGCCCTGCTCACAGGTAGAGGCGAGCATGGACAGAACTTGTGAACCTTGTCAAAGAGGGAATGCTTTGCCTCCATCCCCACGAGCCTGGCTCAAGCTCAGTGGGCCGTCAAAGCGACCAGGCACGGCCGGCGGCGTACCGCTGCGTCGGCATCGCGACGGCAGTGGGCTTGGCGTCTCGCTTGCTCCGCCCCCTCCGTGCCTCGCCCTCGCTGCTCGGGCCATCCTCGAACGGGTTGTACGGAGCAGTGCTGCCCGTGGAGCTGCCTGGCATGGGCTCTTCAAAGGGGTTGAACGCCGTGTCCGCTGCAGCAGAGCCCTCGCTCGAGGCGCGGGAGAAGGGGTTGGTGGCGTCGTCCGCCGGCTGGGCGCCCTCGCCCTGGTCAAACGGGTTGGAGGCCGCACCTGCGCCTCTGGCGGAGGTGGGCTCTGGGCCGTCTTCGCTGTGAGGGGGTGCATCCCTGTCGGTGCCGTCGGCACTGCCAGAGCTGCGTCTGCCATTGTACCCTGGAAAGGAGCTGTTGGAGGCCGACTCCCCGCCCGCAGCTCCAGCTGCGCTCCAGGCCATGGCCCAGCCGGGGCGGGCCTCCAGCGCCGCCACCTGCAGCTCCGGCAGGAGCTCCGCCCACATCTGCAGCAGCACACGCAGCTGGTCCTGCTGGATGGGGCCCGGGATGCGCAGCCCCGGCCCAAACTCGGGGAGCTGCTGCACGGCTTGGGCGCCCTGACCGCGCAGCGCACGCGAAAATTTCAGACTGGACGGGGCCCAATGCGGCAGGGACGGCGGCTGTTGCGCGATGGAGATTGTGGCATTGACTTGAACATGTCCGTACCTCGAGTACGCTGAGCATGCGCTGCAGGATGCCCGGGATAAGGGACTCGCACACCCGGCCAGAGGACCGCGCCCAGTCTACCACCGCAGGCAGCAGCACCCCCAGCGCCGCCTCCTGCACCTCCTCTCCAAGGTCCAGCGCGAGCTGGAAGCACAGCTCCTCCACCTGGTCGTACTTGCCGAGCCCCTCCAGATGGGGAAGCAGGCTCGCCAGGTTTTCAGCCACGCTTGCTCGGACGGCCGACTTCGGGTCGTCTGCCATCTGGCCCAGCATCCCAAGGATCACCGATTGCCGCATGTCCGCCGCCACGTTTGCAGCCAGCTGCCCGCATGTTGCGGCCACAAGCACGCGGCGCTCCGGGTACTGCACGCGTAGCAAGCTTTCTCAGTAACAAAGTACCGCGCGCGTGCACACACACACACACACACATGGAAGTGGCACACACCTTGTCGTTCATTTGCTGCCAGCATTGCGGGAGAAGCTCCTCGGCCGTCCGCTTGGGCCCAATGCGCGTCGCCAGGTCTCGGCACGCCTCGAGAATCATCTGTGTGGCGTGATTGTCGACAGTGCTGCTGTCAGACAGCGGCGCCAGAGCACGAATGCGGCAACAATCACATGCCCAGAGGAGTCCAGCAGCAGGTGGCGCACCCTGCGCTGGGAGTCATCGGGCTTCTTGATGATATTAAACAATGCTTTGGTCAGCGCAGAGCGCGCCGGGGCATCCGGGTGCTCCTGGATTATGGAGATGAAGATCGGGACGAGCTCTGCATCCGCGGCATGATTGTGAGGGTCAGATGCATATTGCCAAGAGAGCGTTCTGATTGAGAGGCAGGAGTCGTGCGAGGGGCATGCCTTCGCGGGCATTGATCAGGACCGAGGGGACAATCTTGGGGAGCACGGCCGATATTGCGCGCAGCGCCTCCACTGCGTGGATGGTTCCCCCGCGCCAGACGTATGACAGGTCAGACGGGCTTGTAGTTGTTGCAGCTGAGCCTGACGTTGGCCTGTCAGCATCATCTGAGCCACCCGAACCCATGTGCTCCTGATCCTCCTCCTTCGGTTGCTGCAAAGGATGTGGCGACACATGTCAATGCCGATTTGGGGGGATGTCAGACAACTAGACAACTGGTCCGCAAAAAGCAGCACGGGAAAGACCCACGTGCATCGCCTTCAGCTGCTCATTCAGGAGCTCAATGTCGCTACGCATGCATTGGTTCTCCGTCTCTGTGCGCCCCAGCGCTGCCTGCAGCTCCTCGACGCGCTGCTGGGCACTCCGCAGCTCACGCTCCATTTGCTCACACTCCGACGTGGCTGACTCTGCCACCTCCCGCAGCCGGTGTACCTCCCGGAACGCCTTGCAACAGGACAGCAATAGTCACAGGCGTCACCAACAAGGAAGGCGGGATGACGAGCTACAGGCTTGGCCAGGCGTGTGGTGTGCATGTGGATGCTGGAGATAGGCCGCCTGCTGATGGGTCAGCGGCTAGAGGTAGAGAGGGCGGCCGGGCAGAACCTTAAGGTGCATTAAAGGCGCCATCTCGCCACCAGGAGGATTGGTCTCGGAGAAACTACCGGCCGCCTCGTCCCCAAACGTGAGGGCAGTCAGCCGATACCCGAAGGCATTCAGGTACAGCCTGATGGCGGTGTTAAGCTCCTCCCGCTCATCTTGGGCGATATTTCTGTCCGCGCCGGTCAGCGGGGGGGGGGGGGGGGGGGGGGAGGTTGATACACGAGCGGGCGGCTGCACTGTGTCTGATTCCGAATGGGGCTGCCGTGGCATTGCATGCAGGAGAAGAAGCCCGGGGTTTCCCACTTGTCCTGGGACATGATCTCTGCGCTGCCGGCGTCTGGTGCTCTTGTCCCCTCAGCCGCAGCGGAGTCCGTGGTGCTGTGCTGCGCCTTGCTAGCGGCGGCAGCCTTTAACAACTTGGCCTGCATCCACCGGGGCATGCCCGATGCAGAGTACATATCAAACGCCCCGAATTGCGCTTTGCAGAGTTCAAGGCAGGAAGCATGCAGGGTGGGGAGCGGGAGGGTGCAGAGAGGGGGGTGGGGGACCTCAAGCCCCTGGAGGTCCTCCTGCGCCAGTCGCAGGTTGTACTCCGCCAGCGCCGCCTTGCCCGATGTCTCCTCCAGCTGAGTATCCCGCTCAGCCAGTTGCACTGCCAAAGTGAACTCTACCCGGAGTGGTGATGAGCGAGCACCATGCAGCGGCATCAGCAGCAGGTGAGTGATTGCAAATACGGGTGGGTGGGTGGGTGGGTGGGTGGTGAGCCCGTGTGCCCTCGCGCGCACCGTCGTCTCCAGAGCACTTGGCTAGCTCCTCTGCCGGGAAGTTGTCGGGGTTGTTAAAGAAGGGGCCCAGAAGCTGCCCCACGGAAATGTCTGACTCAATCTCTGCCCGCTCCGCCTCGACCAGCAGCTCGAGTGCAGATAGTAGGTAGCCATGGGAGACCAAAAAATGCACCACCTGGAGGGCCCGCGCATGCGTCATCGTGCATGAGTACAACCCACCCTGTATGCCTCGCGTTGTAGGCTACATGTCATTCAAATGTTCGCCCCAGTGAGCGTCCAAGACTATGCCCGACTCGCCCACACCACACCCACCCCAAAACAACGCCCACATCATGTTCACGCCTCGGCAGAGAAGCCAGATATACGCGTTGCTTTTTGATATACTCAGTAAGGTGGCGGCCTCCCACTACACTGGCAAAGCAGGTACCCCACCCCACCTCATTATCACGACTCGTCACTGCCGGCCACAGAGAGGCTGCCCCACCTGTTCCGCGTTCGCCTCGCCGCTCTCCGGGGCTGGCATATGGTACATAAACGCCTGCACGTGCGGCGCTTCATCAGACCCCGCGGGGCTCAGCGGCTCCTCAACGGCCAGATACCCTGCCCCTCCAACGCTCGACAGCGGCAGTGGCTCACTGTCCAGTTCCGACCCCATCCTGTGGTGTGCGGCAGTCCGAGGCGAAGTCGGAGCGGATGCTTCTAGCGGCGCGTCCGGACGCCGCTGCTCTAGCGCTTCATGCGACATCGATCCTATGTAGTGAACGCCTATAGTAATATGGCCAGTATGAAAGCACTGCAGTAGTGCAGTTGCGGGTCGCGACGGGCTGGGTGGCCACGCTGGGCTTTGAGTCCCCTTCCGGATGTGAGAAGATTGAACCTCGCTGCGTCGATATTGCTGCGACCTCGTCGATCGGGCACGGATGACCTGCTGTGGCAGTGCGCGGGAGAAGAGCGGCGGGATGTGTATCACAGCGATATAAAGCGATAATACTTGTATCATTACTTATATTGCGAATTCGCTATGATACATATGATAACAAAAAGGCGGAGACCAATATTCAGGGGGAGCTAATACCAAGTGTGATGCTTCATGGAATTTATCGCGGGACAGGCGGTATAGCAGCGACGTGAGCCCATCCATAGGCGACAGCCGTACAATTCCTGCTGGTGCTTACACTGTGACCGCGTAAGATGACCGAGTCAATCGCCGTGTACGGCCCGTCGTATTTATACATCGGGAGATCAAAGCTAAGGATTAGGTTTTTAGGGTTTGGTTTTAGGTCGCTATCATCAATTATTCCTTTTTTGTTTTTTTTGCCCGGGACAGGACTGGTACCAGTGAAACCCTTGCCGCAGCGTCTCTACTACGACGGCCGTTTGGGCAGCGATCCAGTTACGGAAAGCTCTGGGCGGGCGACGCTTTGTGCAAGTCATCAAGCAAATTGCCGAGACTACAGTGCTGTAATTTCCAATATTATGGATTAATAATAACATAATACTGTCGGATCACCGTCCAAAAGACTGCCATCAAAATGCCGGCACGAAGGGTCTGCCCTACCCGTTGGGACGTCGGCCTATTTTAGTAATGCGAGCTGGCCTGGCGCAAGCCCACCCCGCGGAGCAAAGTAGCATTTCGGGAGTACGATAATCCTTCCATGTGCAACAACCAAAAAAGGCAACGACGATGCGAGGGTGGGCCCGACGCCATAACCCCCTTTTTAGGATGAGAAATATTTGGAAACAGGAAACATTTGGTCGCCATATAGCGACTAATCGTATCGTTATTGCTACTATCAGTGCCGATAATAAAGTGGATGAGTACAGGTACCCGCCCGGAAGTAAGGGTTTGCACCAGTACTGTACATTTTTTTTTCTGAATACCTATATCGTCTTCCAGTGGTCGCTACTCGTACAGGTGTGAATTACAAAAAGGGCAGTTCCCCACAATTAGAAAATCAACACAGCAAGCCACCTAAAAGCGGCCCGCATCCCGCATAAGGCGGGATGGATGAGTGATGCGCACACGGTTCAGAGTCCGGGCCACGCGAGCACGTGTGTGTGTAGGTGATCCTCGGACGTGCGCTACTCGTACTGGTGTGAATTACAAAAAGGGCAGTTCCCCAGAATTAGAAAATCAACACAGCAAGCCGCCTAAAAGCGGCCCGCATCCCGCATAAGGCGGGATGGATGAGTGATGCGCACACGGTTCAGAGTCCGGGCCACGCGAGCACGTGTGTGTGTAGGTGATCCTCGGACGTGCTGTGCAGCTTCAGCAACGGGATGGGAGACGAATCTACGCCGTCTGATGAGGCAGCGAGCACGCTCTCGAGCGGCCACTAAGCTCAGGACCCCGAGGAAATCTCTTGCGAGCAAGGCCTCCTGGTGAGCCCGGGTGATGCACCGAGTGCCCCGCGATGAGAGGGCACCCTGGTCCGCAGCCAAGCATGCGATACCACGCACTGTGCGGTGCACCCCCTTGCTCACCTCACCCACTGTGCCGAAGACCATGCCCGTGTAATCCGACATATCCAGGATGTCTCGAAGAGGACCCTTCTGTCCGGGCTCTGTGTTGTGCCACGCCGCGTCCCGCGCAGCCAACCCCCGTTGTATGTCGCCCAACAGGGAGCGCTCAAACCGATCCACAGCTGTGGCCCGGGGCACCGAAGTGTACTTGACCCCGTACCGCATAGTCTTGAACTCTAGCAGCGTGGACTTCAAGCTCCGGGGATCATAGCTCCCGGTCACGACGTTGAACACCGGAAGGGAGAGCTCTGCGTCCGGCACTAGGTCCTTGAGTTCATCCCGGGGTACGGTGTTGCCGAGAGGCACTGCCTGCTGGAACAAGTCATCCACCTCCCGCCGTACCGCGATACCTAGGTCGTGAACACAGTGATCGCGGAAGGCATCTGCGATAGCGTCGTGCTGTACACGCCAGTGAGCGTCTCCAGGCGCCGGGAGGTTCATGAGCGCGTCGCCGTATAGATCAACAAGGACGGGGTTGTGCTCCGTCGAGGGCAGAATAATCTGGCACCCAACCACCGGGGCCAAGCACGGGCTAGGCAGAAAGAAGTACCCGGCAGCGACCTCTCGCAGCTCATGCGGAGTCATGGCTGTCCGCGCGGTGGGGATGGCCACTGTCCACATGCCTGACGCCGCGTCGAGCTGGTTGAACAAGATCCGTTCTCTACATGTGGCAGGGAGAGCGCACACCTCATTTCGAAGCCGGGAGTTGTTGGCCTGGTCTAGAAATGCCGTCAGCTCCTTTTGCGAGCCCGACGCAGCCTCCACTTCCCGCTCCATCTGGCGTGCATCTGCGTCACCGAGATGGCCGGCAGTAGCCGCTTGGAGGCGGCCCCACGCCTCGCGCATCTCCACGGCGTAGCTGTCCGACCCATGAGCATCGTTGAGGAAGTGGTCATACTGGCGGGCGGAAGAATTTGCGTTGAAGCTGCCTCGGCCAAGTACGGACCCGAGCTGTGGGTCGAAGAAACCAGGGGTGGGGGTGTTGGTGCCGGAGTTCCTAGTCAGGAACCTTGGGAGGATGGCGTTCATGCAGCCGATGAAGGCGGCATCACGAACGGTAGCCATGCGGCGGATGCCAGCTCCCTTCAATCGAGTGGGGAGGTGAAGCCTGCTGCGCGCCCTGGCCACTGCATCCTCGCTCAAGGTAGCCACCTCCGCTGCCATGGGGTCGGGGTCGTGCAAAAGCTCCGCCAAGAAATCGGTGACCACCGGATTGGTGTCGGTGCCGTACGTGGAGGGATCAAAAGAGACCCCTAGCACCCGTTCGACCGCCGCGAGGATGGTGGCATCCACCGCCTCCGCAAAGGCCTCCACCTCGGACGGAAGACAATTGCGGAGCCAATACCCCGCCTTGTGTTGCATGCAATGCTTGAGCAGGGCCCATGCGTGGTGATGCAAGGCGTGGGTGTACCGACGGCTGGGCTTGGCAGACAGAAGCTTGCTCAGGCTAGCGTCCACCTCCTCTCGTAGCTCCTCCGCCTTGCCGCGCATGTACGCCTGCACATACTCTGGCGATCCGAGCGGCACGTTGAGGACCGCGATGCCGTGATGGCCATCTAGCTCTGGCCACTCGATGTCGGCCGGAGCCTCACGCCGCGCCGCCTCCATGTCTGCGCTGTACGCCTGCATCTTGTCGAAGCGCACCTCAAGCCCCACGGACGCCTTGATGGACGTGCGGAAGGCGTGAAGAGCCGGCCAAACGTGCTCCGGAAGGCCCACCAAAATTCCATCGTCGGCGTTGAAGCGCGCCGCCCCGTCATTGACCTCCAACGTGGTATCACACTGCTGCACCTCGGGGTGAATCGCGACGCAAAAGGAAGTCGTGGCCAAAGGTGCGCCCTGTTGCACGCCGTCCTCCGACCGCAGAGGGGCGGACCGGTCGTCCACGACCAGATACGAGTCCGTGGAGAGGGAGGCTAGAAGCGCAGGGATGACAGGGTGTAGTGGAGAGCAATCGATGTGGCGCTGGATGATGGTGCGGCGCCATGCCTCGTTGTAAGCGTTGCGAAGGTCTGTGTGGACGATGACGGCACGTGGGCCAAGCTTCTCGGCGATGAGCCGGACGCCGTGGATGAGCACAGAGTCGCCCGCGGGAATGCCAACGCCGAGCTGAGATGGAGCGAGCACCGACACGTATGCCTCCTTCATGTTGTCAACCACTGCCCGCTCCGTTGCGCGCCGCTCCGCCTCCCCGACTGCCACAGGCCGCACGTCCGGGGCCCTCCCCTCGCCTAGCTTCTTGACAGGTGCCACGAGCCTAGCAGAGGCGAAGAGCCGGTTGAACCACCCGGGCAGGCGGCCTTGGAGGTACATGGAGGCAACCTCCGACATGGCGCGGACTGCCGCGGGCCCGGACGCCGGGGCGTATTCGCCCACCAAGCAGCGGAGATACTCGTTGCGCATGCCTGAGGGCCCCGCCGCCACGTGCTGCTTGAGTTGCTGGTACGGCACGCGCATGTCCACCGTCAGGGCGGCCTCGTCCACCGGAATGGCATACGCGGCGTCTGGGATCGGGTGGCTACGGGACGGGTGCTTGTCGCGCAGCTGGGCGAGGATAGCGGGATCGGACAAGTCGCCCATACCCTTAGAAGATAGTCGGCCCGCCGCTCGGGAGAGCTCTCCGTCCTCCACCAACGCCACAACGGTGTCCGCGGTGCCCACGAGCAGCGCCTCAAAGAGATCGGCGTCCGTCCGACGCTGGCGGGCATGTCCGGCGTAGAACGCGTCAGTGCGCGCGTCGTCCCATGAGCGCACGAGTTCGGTCATGCGCCTCTCCGCGAAAGCGCGGAAGCGCCACGCCAAGGCTTGCAGCCGCCGCCGTCCGCCTCGGCTCGGGGCCCTAAGCAACAATTGTGGCAACAGGTACTTCCACTTAAGCGCCCTATCCAACACCACGGGGTCATTGGCCTCCATCGCCGCCACCACCCGCTCATTCACGCAGCGTTGTGCCTCTGCCCACGCTTCTTGAAAGTCAATCGGCACCGCCGTCTCCATGGACATCTCCGCCGGCATGTGCACCATGTCCACGTCGGAGAGGTGGTCCACCGCGCCCCACCCCACCCCGTCGCCGGCTGGAGATGGGCGAGTAGGGGGGGGCGGATACCGAGCCCGTGAGGCCTCGCTACCGGGGTGGCCGGCCGGTGCACCCACCTCTGGCGGCGTTGGGGCAACAACCGGGGGCGCTGCGACGCCCCGGAACGCAGCGACGGACGGCAGTGCGGGCGACGGCAGCACCGACGATTGTCCAGCTCCACCGGCGCGGCGCGCCCCCCGACGGCGGTGCCGCTCGGCCAACACGGCGCGCGCCTTGGCTAGCCACGCGGCGGCGACCTCGGTGAAAGCCAGCACATCGGCCGGGTGGTGCCTGACGCGGGCGGGCTGGAGCGACCTGGCTGCGGCGTCAATCCTCGGCGCCCACGCGGCGCCCGCGGCAACGCCAGCGACGGAAAGCGCGTCGGCGACTGTCCAAGCCGCTGCCGGTGCTACGCCCCGCCGCGCCGGCCCGCTGTCGTGTAGCCTGGAATGCAGGCGGGCGAGAGCATCGAGGCCGGTGAGCGCTATGCCGCGGTTGCCGCCGCGCGGCCGCGGCTGGGGCCGCTCGGAGACTTCCTGGCCGGTCGGAGCGCCATCGTGATCGCGCTGTGACGCGCCGGGCCCCGAAATACTGCTGAAAGTACTGCGGGCCGGCGACGACACAGGCGAGGCAGCGCGCGCGCCGGTCGTACCTGCCGCGCCCGTCGCGGACTCGGGACTCGACGACCGGCTCACCGCCTGGGCGTACGTGGGAGCCGGCGGGACGGCAGTCGCGGGCGGGCTCGGCCTTGGCTGGGTGGCGTCGGGTGCACTGGCGGTGGGCGGTGTTGCCGCGGGCGACGCTCCCGCCGCACGCGATGCGCCGGGGCTGCCTGATATACTGGACGATGTACTGGGGGGCGGCGGCGACCCGGGGTCAACGGCGCGTTCTGCCGCACCATCGGCGGAAGGCGCAGACATCGCGCGGCGCCCCGCCGGATACAAGCGACCCGCCACAGCCCGGGCATAACGGTGACGTCGCGTGGGAGGGGGTTGAGGGCAGCTACGCGATCTGGGCGGCGGGTGAGGCATGGCGACACACGGCCCCGCAGCGCCTCCGGGGCCGCTGGGTGGCCGCTGGGTGGGTGTACTGGTACTGGATATACTGGTAGGAAGGATTATATACTACTAATCCTTATATACTAAGCGATACTGGCATTCTCTTTCCGTGCATTCTCTTGACGCTCTCCCTGTAATGAAAAAGTTAAGTATATAACTACTCGTACTGGTACCAGTACCAGGTACCAATTCTGGGGAGCTGCCCTTTTTGTAATTCACACCAGTACCATGTACGTTCCAGGGTTGGGCTGCAGTATCTACTGCACTGCAGGCTGCAGTTAAGCTACTGCACTGCAGGCTGCAGTACTTCCCGAAAAGGGGCTGCAGTGCAGTTACCCAAAGTCCCCCAAATCTCACTTTGGATGGCGCCCGCCACTGGTAACGGCGGTCGGAGCGCCGCGGATAGCACCGTACTCGCTCGTACCATCTATCACACGTCGGGGTACAGCGCCGTAGACCACACACACCAGCCGAACATGTGATCACTTCCCGCTCACCCAGGCACCGCTACCTGTCATCCTCTCTCCACTCTTCGTCAATTATATGAAGGGAGACCAGTCTGCCGCGAAGCAAGGCGCAGCGGCGATGGCGGACGGGGCGATGGCGGAAAACAACATCGCCGCCGCCGCGGCCATCACTGCCGCCAACAGCTCAGCAAGTAGAGTGACACCGTATGAGAAATAGAATGAACCTGGATAACATTAGTGCCTGCGTCTTCGTTCAGAAGAACCTGGACTTGGATGCCAAGGTCAGGGAGCTACTGGCGTCGTACTATGGGGAGGCTGCTTTCAGAGCCGTGGCGGCGGATCTACTCAAGCCATGCGGAGAGGATTGGCTGGCCAGCCAGGTCCTTGCTTGAGGGCGAGGGCGAGGGCGAGGCCAGCCGCATTCAATGGGAAGCATTGGAGTCCCTGCTGGAGCAGTATCGAGCCGAGCCAGCGGATGAGGAGGCGGGGGATTAGAGGGTTTTTTATGACATCATGCTTTTTTACGCGTGTTTCACTATGCATGCGTTGGGACATCATCGTTGGACACACACAAATTTACACACAGTAGGCTTAATTTTCCCCTATGTAGGCAATTTAATGATATATAACAACTTCCACCACGATTGCTGCCCCTCTGCATCAATCCATGGCTGCCCCATTATTGCCCTTGATTCACTGTCCCGCCCTTCCCTATAATCAGCAGTTTCAGTGCTACTGCATCCTGCACTGCAGCATGCAGTACTGCAACCTGTTGACGGCAGCCTGCACTGCAGCCTGCAGTACAGTACTGCAGGCTGCAGTACTGGAAAGTGGACTGCAGCCCAGCCATGGTACGTTCCGTGGGCTGTATCTGCGAAAGGCAATCGGGAAATCACCCGAAGGGACAATAACTATAGTCGCTAGTCGCTGAACGCCCAAGTAGCAGTAGCAGCAAAACATGGTGTAGGGGGAAGGTGTGTAAGGGGCAGCAGGGTTCAGATTACCAGAGGTTTACAAACTTGGGTCGTGCTGAGATGCTGAGGAAAGTTGCACTATTTTAATTAACACTAAATTGCACTATTAAAATTATGATTACAAGTTGTGATGCACGGGAGACATATCTGTGAGTTGGCAAGCAGCAAGAGAATCGATGGCGTACGTCACCGGCCATGCTAGTATTTATTGTACCGGGGTCATTGATTGAAGGTTACTAGGTCTTGTAGGCTTTGGTCATCCTCTCACATTCCTCCCCCATACAAAAGTATCAACTTTTGCAGGGTTTCTTCGGTCGCAATTCCAGGCAACAAGCCAGGAAAAGGTGATGTTGTGTCCGATATCAACATATATTATTTGTAAAATATGTTAGGAAGGTATTATTTGTTAGAAGTATGTAGGTGTGGTTAGTTGTGTATAGGGGGGGGAGGGGGTAGTGCAATAAATGCACCGGTAGCGAGCTGGTTGTTCCAACTGACTTTCGGCCAGGTTGACGTGTTCAGTTTTGATGATTTTAGTGTTGATTGGTCATTGTTGGTATACATTTAAGGCGGTTGGTTCAGCCAATTGAGGCGGTTGGTTGGTCAGTTCGGCCAGTTGGTGACCACACAGTTGCTTGGTCGGGTCGATTAGTTGGTTTATTTGGTAGAGGTTGGTATTGTCGTATTGTCGGCAACATGTTGGGTAGATTGGCTAAAAAGCACATTGTGCGGCATCCACTCACACATACCCCGGCGATGCATGACAGATATTACATGCCGTGGCGGGTCGGCGGGCCGACCTGGCGGGCCGACCCGGCGGGGGGTGGGGGGGGGGGGGGGGGTCTATTCAACTACACGTGCGACAGTGTCGTTTCGTGGAGCAGTATATGTGCCCGGCCTCATTTATACCGCCCCCTACATTGTGCAATTTGCCGGCCATGCTGGCATTGCATAGGCATAAGACACTGTGTCCAGGTAGGCAAGCAAATGTCGGTTCAACGTTGGTTCGGTCCAATGCTAGTGATGAAGTTGCAGGAATTGCAAGGGCAGTCCACACCCGGGACCCGCACCTGGAGCGTCCCCCCA
This sequence comes from Tetraselmis striata, assembly GCA_006384855.1. NCBI lineage: Eukaryota > Viridiplantae > Chlorophyta > Chlorodendrophyceae > Chlorodendrales > Chlorodendraceae > Tetraselmis > Tetraselmis striata. The sequence goes on from VCJN01001872.1 coordinate 49,503, forward strand.
TGGGATACAACCTGCAGAGCACAATCCAAATCACCACTAACATGCGGGTTGACCCAGTCATCATGCTTCCCCTTTGTTCATGCATGGGCTGGTGCCGAGTTTGCCGACAATTTGGTAGTAGACAGGAAAAGAAAGTCTGCATGTTGATTGGAGCGAAGGACTAGCGATCGTGGTCGATCGGCAACATAATGAATCTCGCTGCGGAACACCGAAATCGCTTTGTTGAAGGATTCTAGGAGCGTAGGGTCGACAGGATTGCGAGGACAAATGGTCGCTGGCGACCGGCACGGTTCTGCCAAGTCTCGGCAGCCACCACAGTTTTGATGACATGCTGCGACTGGAAGTGGAGTCGATTGTCAGGCTGCCAAGCTGGACGATCAAGGATAGTGTCAACCATTCGCATGACCCGCAACACATGGAGCTGAGGAGCGGAGAGCGGTGTCTCGGAGATTGCTGTTTGAATGTGTCTCGGGCCCCAAAATTGGGTGTAAGTGCCATGGTGTTCGACTGCCCACGCTTCTCTCGGCAGTAATCGTCATAACCCTGCAACAGTTGTGTGCCAATGTGTAGGATCACAAGCCAAGATCGAGCACTGCCAAGCTGTCGGGAAAGCTCATGCCGTGGAGGGAACTCAGTCGAAAACCACCGGGCAGCACGTTTGTTGGGTCGTCGGGGAAGATTGTCGACGGAGCAGGAGGTGAGGTGGTTTGCTGGTCGGGTTCGTGGTCACTAGTATTATCAAGAGCATGGTAGTGCTCTGTTGGCTGCGATATGTCAGCTAGTTCGGAAATCTCTGCACGATCAGTCATTATTGTAGGGTTCGGTGCAACAGATTGCGGGTCGTTGGTGGAGTCGTTACCGCCATAAGCAAAAATGGATGTTGGTGTCGGTGGTTGAGCAAGCACATGGAGACAACGGTGTCTCACCATAGTGTCAGGTCAGCGAGGGTTCAAACGAGTTTCTCGGTCGATGTGAAAGAAGTTAGTCGGAACAACACGGAGCGCATAGCCGAGTATAGGTTCCCGCCGGCCGTAATTGCGGAGTCACATGAGGGTATGTATTGGCAACGGTGGCCAGTAGCGATGCCGTCCACAACACGGTGAAAGTAAATGCAACAATAAGGTGGTGGTGGGTCGAGGTCCATGTGGAGACCGCACATAACAGAGATGAGACGATGTCGTCACTGGCTGGTGCATGCCGTAATGTCAAGTTACAGGAAAGTCGGCAAAGACGAAGTCGGCGCAGGTGTAGCTGTGTTGCACGAGAGTAGCGGTAGGTAAAAGCACTAGATGTAGGGGGAAGGTGTGTGAGAGGCAGCAGGGTTCATGTAATCCGGTTACTAGCTTGAGGTTCTCAAGGTTGGGTCATGAGATGTTGAGGATTTGTGGAATGATTTTGTAGACTGATTTTAAGTTGTGCTGCGGGGGAGACATATCTGTGAGTTGGCTAGCAGCAGCACGAGAATGGATGGCATCACCCGCGAGGCTCGCATTTATTGTACCGGGGTCGTTGATTCAAGGTTACTAGGTCTTGTAGGGTTTTGTCATCCTCTCACATAGAGGGATCCTCGTACGAGTCTCCAATTCCGTCACTGGCCTTCAATTAGTCTTGCAGAATGCTTCGGGAATTTGCGTGATGACTATCACGGAGCGCCGCCTACCCAGGGCTTTCCGTAACTGTATCGCTGCCAGTAGATCTATGGCCGTCGTAGAGACGCTGCAAGGGTTTCACTGGTGGCAGTCCTGTCCCGGGGGCGGGAAAAACAAACTCGTACGAGTACTGTACCTGCATGCACGGCTGTACCGATATCCTTCGTCATAATTTTGCTCAGGATTTTACCTGCCGCTCCCCCGCGGCGCCTCGTCCGAATTTGTATATGGGCGCTTCAGCTGCTGACGATGCCGTGATGGGCGAGGCTGACGAAGGGAACGACTGGCACGCATCCCTTCCCATGTTACAGGTTTCAGCAGGCGCTATTCAGTGCGACAGAGCTGAAACGGAGACATATCTCTTGAGTTAGTCATACCTCTGTCCTTCTAACATGGTGTCCAGTGCGATGCTATTTAGCAGAACGAACCTGACGGCGCCGCCGGCTTCGAGAGCGGACCAGGTATGGGTGCGAAGGCAGTTTGCCGGTTGCACGGCACTATCGCCTCGTCGGGTTCGATGTCGGGCACCGACGTGGCTCTGCTATCCTCCCAGCAGTGAACTGGCATCGGTGGATATGCTGTTTATATGTGTGGGCGGACTTTACGCCTGCTCAGCACGTGTCCCTGGCGGGCAGGTCACGCCCTAAGTGAGATTTATCGCGTTTTGTCCTAGCGCTGGGCGGCCTCGCAAAGGGCGCGACATCTGGGAGCTTTCGGCGTGAGGATAACCCAACTGACAGGTTCAGGTGATTACGGTAAGTAAGCGGGGGTATTCATGACCTCGCCAAGGGCGTTTGGATTGCCCAACGAATCGTATAGTGACAACCTGGTTGTGGTGGCTACTCCCAACGAATCGTATAGTGACAACCTGGTTGTTGTGGCTGCTCCCCTCATGCCAGGCAAACCTGCAGCCCGTTTATTCGGACCTGGCAACCAAGGTCGCCGGCAGGGAGTGAGCCTCCAGGCAAGTGGCCGCCAGCCCCAGGGTGCTGTGAGACTGCGCGTACACAGCGCCGTCATACATACTGACGTTATGCGTATGTCCGTCATGTGGAAAACATGTGTGTGTCTGTGTGTCTGTGTGTCTGTGTGTCTGAGTCTGAGTCTGTGTGTATCTGTGTCTGTCTGTCTGTCTGTCTGTCTGTCTGTGTCTGAGACTGTATGTGTGTGTTGGGGGTGGGACCCCGACTTTAATACTGGCGTGCCCCTAGGTATGTTCAGCCACCAAGCGCAAGGGCTCGAAGAAGGGAAAGAAATCAGGACCCAAACCTGACGCCTGTCCTTGTGGCAGCAAACTTGCTTACGGCGACTGTTGCGGAAAGTATCACGCTGGGGAGATTGAACCAACGCCCGTGGCGACCATGAGGTGGGGCAGCATTTTGCCAATCAAGGAATGGCCGCTCAAATGTAAAATCCCCACTACTCCACCACGATGAATGTCAGAGTATGCAATCGCGCAGGGCCCGTTTCTGTGCATATGCAAAGTCCATTCCGGACTACGTTGTGGCATCAACGCATCCTGACTGCCCATTGGAAGCGAAATTCAAGCAGGAGGATGGTACGTTCAGCGACGAGTTTCTCGCGGAAGCTACTGCGTTCTGCAATGACTACACATTCCAAGCTCTGACAATCCTTCAATCTAGCACTCCACCCCCAGATGCCGAAGAGTCGAAAGTGGTTTTCAAGGTAAACGTCATTTGTTGCCTGACCTTAGCCCATTGGATATGGATGACGCTTTTCAATCTGCACATCACTTGCTGACATTGGCCGCCCAACAGGTATGGTATGTGGTGACAGATGACCCAGGGGAACAGGTGACGATGACAGAGAAGGGGATTTTCAGGAAGCACGGAGGAAGGTGGCTATATTATGACCGGCTGGATTGATGCATCGAGTACACTGTTCCCGGTGATAATCAAGACAACCATGACAGCAACCGAGTGACGCAAGCAAGAGATAGATCCAAATGCCAGCCCTCATTCCTCAGGAAGTACAGCGGTTAATATCCCAATATCTCTACATCTGATCCAGGGAGTATGTGGTACGGGGGCTTCACGAAATTTCTTAGGGGGATTTATCTCCTAGCATAACCCTATTGGGGATACACTGTACACGTCCTAGTTCTGGCGAGCTCACACTACAGGGCATACCATTGGCGAGCTTGCACTACAACACATATTTTCTGTTTGGATGTTATACTCCGTTTGGCCACCGTACAACAATAGCAACAGGAGTCCAGGTTACTGGTAGTAGCCCGGTATCGAGGTTTCACCATCTTACCGAGTGCATCAGGCATAGCATTCAGACAAGCAGGTTACTGTGAATCGTATGAATGCCAAAGTTCCATACTCTCGCCCTCGCCGTGTGTAGGGCACAGAAGGCGCGTGGGAGGGGGGAGGGGGGCGGGCAGGGAGGGAAGGCGCAGGTAGCGAGAGTGCTGCGAGTACCGGCGAGAAAGTAAGCCTTGTCGATGGACTACGTATCGCGTGAGAAAAAGAAGCCAGACCTGTGCCTGTCCGGTAAGACAGAAAGGTACCCTGTACAATATCCATAGGGCGGCAGGACAGCACGGCAGCAGCTGGGGGGGATAGTATCTGTATTGTTATTTTTAAATGCCACGACAGCAACCAGGTGACAACTAGATTTGTTTTTGAAGCTGCCCATTTCTTCCTCAGAAAATGGGGGGTTTACCGGAAACATCCGCAAAACAAGATGCTGCATCCCAGACAGGGCTTAGTACAGGTACTGTACTTAAGAATATGTAGCCACAAATCCTTAATACGGCCGCGTCTATCCTTGGCGGCGACACGTCGTCGGTTTATAGGCTCCATTCGACACCTCCGCCGCAGAACCCTAGCCGTGGGCCGCGATTGGACAACACCCTAACCACTCTCACAACAACCACCCCCACCATGCCTATGATACTGATTGAGAACGCAGTGGAGACATGCATGTTTTGCATGCCTAAACATTCAACAATAACACAAGCAGGGGAGCTAAACCCGTCGTACGGGTGTGCAACACCATTGGGGCAGAACGGCAGGCGCAGCAAAGGGGGATGGCCATGCGCGCGGCGGGTCTAGGGCAGGAGCTCAGCAACAGCCAACGGTTCGCAGTAGCCAAGCAACATGCGGACATGCACGGCGCACCAGGGCAGTCGTCAGGTGCAATACATCCAAGCGCGGTGTCAAAAAGATGATGCGACAGTCATGACATCGTAGCATTCATCCATCTTTACATAAATTCATTATAGTATGGTAGGCTTCAGCCGGGGACGAGGCAAGGGGTTAGTATAACACATTGACACTATACTAAGGTGTTACTTTTTCTTCATATTTGTCCTCTTGTGCATGTACTGCCCGTGGCAACGCAATAGCATGCTGACCGATGTCGACTTGCGGGACGTCACAATCAGTGATATAACAACATCTATATGGATGCATTTTTTGCAATGCTTGTCACAACACTTTTGCAGTATTACTTGTGCCAGAAGCGTGATAGAGAATAAAAAGGCGGGGGGCAGCACCCAAAACAACGAATCAACTTTTCATGGCCTAATACATAAAATAGCATTACGCTATTCGTAACGATTCCTCGGACAAGTACATTAGTCGTACTGCATGGTAACCAGTTCCGAGTGATTATCAAGTACCAGGTATGCAAGTTCCGGTGCTAACGCCAGATACGGGTACAGCCGTACGCTCGTACATGTCGTATATAGTCGCTACATCAAGTAAGCAATATGGAGATATATACGGATTTGTGCCGCTTGTGTGCTTTGTAGTTATAACAAGTATTACCAATCGTACAATATTAATTACGGGGTGAGTATGTGCGTGAGTCTGTATGTCGCCGACTTTCAGAACGGTTTCGCATAGATTGTTTGATAGATCGAAAATGTATCCGTTATAGATTCCGTCATAATTCCGCGCAGGCCAAAATAACCGTCGCGCTTATTGCGCTTACCTGCTGACTACCTCTAGCGGTACGGGTACCGGCCGGCCGGCCGCCCGTTCGCTGCCGGCGGTCGGGCCGGCCGTCGCCGTGCGTCACGTCTACGGAGCGGGCATGGCGCGAAGTGCCGAGCCCGCCGCATGGACCGGACCCGGACGCCATACGCCGTCATTCGTCTGTCGATGGACGCCGGACGACCGTAGCCCGTCCGCCTCGCCGCCCGTCCGCCGCCGTCGACGGACGCCGGGCCCCGCGTCGGCGGGTCGGCGGATGCGGGCATGTACAATGTAGCAACTAATACGATTGATCTTGCGGCTCTCGATTCCACACTCATGCAACGGATCTACTTGTAGTAGTGCTTATAAGGATTAGTAGTATTACCATGAGTAAAAGTTCTTCCCCCGTGGACCCGACGACCGTCCTCAGCCCTCGGAATCGCGAGCCCTCCCTCCACCTCCACGCACCCTTGGCTGGGGATGGGGGCGGGGCTCGTGCACATGTGACACCTTGGTAGCCTTGACCCCGCCCGTGCTGCCACTACTGCCGCGGAGGAGCAATGCTGCGAGATGGACACCGGCATCTTATGTCGTTGCTCCTTAGTCCGGTCAACTCCCCGCTCATGGTTCGTTGAGCACCCTCTCCCTTCCTGTCATGTCGGCGCCTCCATCTCACATTCGGCCTAGTGCTGCCGCTATATTGCAGTGGCTCGGGATGTTGTGCTAGGGAGGGAGTTCTACGTTCGGCGGAAAGGGACGCGGCCGAGATTGCGGCGGATTTGGCGCTGGGAGGCCCGCGCCGGTTGCACGCCTCTGGCGCCCCAGTATGGGTTGAACCTTCCCCTCCCCACTTTCGCTCCTTGTTGCGAGACCTCTTCGAAGATCCTTTCGTGTCGGCGCCTCCACCTCACATTCGGCATGATGCCGATATTGGAGTGGCCCGGGATTGTGTTCTCGCGAGAGCGTCCCGGCCTACTGCGTGGGGCGGCGGCTGGGGATGCCTAGTCAGTGACTGCCATGGCGGTTCCCGCCTTTGGTAGGCCGTAGCTGGATTCCCCTATGGCCATATGTATGGTTTTTTTGAATGCTGCAGCCACAAGCGCATGTAATCCTTAATCCTCAGTACCAGTAGACCCTACAAGAGTAGCGACAGGTAATTTTTTTCTCGCTCGCAGCATTTCGTTACGACTACTGTGTGGCTTGCTTGCGGCGCCTGGCCCGCGTCCCCGGTGTTCCCGTCGGCCGCGGAGGTGAGCCAGGCGGCCCGCTTCATATGGCCGACGACATGCAGAAGCAGGTCGCCGAGGAGGGCGATCCACAGGTCCTCACCCAGGCACCCCGGGAGATTGTACCTCGTCTTGAGTGCCAGGAGCTCCCGGAAGTTTTTGTAGAGCTGCGTGGCACGGTCGAGGTAGCCATCGGCCGGGAGCATGCGGCCCCCGGCGACCTGCGGTATAGCCGCCGCCATCTCATCTTCGCGCCGACTCCCGATATGGGTGCATGGCGCGTGTGGAAGGCGAACCCATGTGGGTTGCCAGTTTGATTGGGTTACTTGTGATGGTGGCGGCGTAGTAGCTCGGCGCCTTCCGGGAGAGGCCCGTGGTGCCCTTGGGTATGCCGGCGATGTCGTGGTGCTGGCCGTTGCTGGAGATCTGGGGCGCCCGGCCCTTTCCCGCTCATTCCGAGTCGAGGGGGCTGGAGTGTTGCCGCCACCCCCGGCGCCACATGTGGCTGTGCTACCGGCGCCTTCTTCGCAGCCCGCACCGGCGCCCGCCGCGCCCCCGCCTCCGCCCGCTGCGGTTCTCGAGTACTATGGCCGCGCGGTAGAGGAGCTCCGCAATGGCTTGCTCATCCTGGAGCGCACCGAGGCGGCGGACTACAACGCGGTGTGGCGGACAGTGGGGCTCACCCTAGGTGGCATGCGTCATTTCGGCGCTGACTTCCACCGAGACATGGGGGTGCTGGGGCTCCACATCGAGGCGAACGAGAAGCAAGAGCATCAGCAGGCGGCTGCGGCGACTCAACATGACGGGAAGCATAAGAAGCGGGCGAAGCGACACCGTCCATCTTGACCTTTGCTTGCATGTTCTTTGCGTGTTTGCCTTATCATGTGTATGGCGTGAGACTTCGTGTAATGTGTGTTCCCTGATTATGCTTTGCCCCTTGCCCTCTACTCAGGCCTAGGTTCATTCTCTTCCCTCGAGACCTCGGGGATCCGCGTGCGGTGCTTGGGGCCGCACCGGGTCCTGGCCAGTGGAATCGCACGCCCCCCTCCCTACGCAGGGAGTAGGGTTGCGTGCCCGTTATGGCCCGAGCTGGTTTACATCCTCCAGCTTGCAACCGAGGGTGCACCCCTCCCATGGCGGCAGGCGGATTGCCCGGCGTGCGGCAGTGGGTGCGGCCGTGCGTCGGGGTCAAATAACCTTGCCGTCAAGTCCACTCAGCTCGAATCCATGAGGGAGCTGTTTTTCCAGGACCAAGCTCTCAAATTGCGAGGAAGCCCCTTGAGCCCCCGCTCCCACCCTCCAACACAACACTGGGGGTTCCGAGAGGTTGAGCAGCTCGGGTATGGGCACAACCCGGGAGAGGGGCACGGAGATACACTTCCGTGCAGCGCCTGGTTCCCCAATTAGAAGTGCCACCCCAAAAATCGGGCCACACGCAACCAAGCCCCTCCACCTAAAGCCGAGTGTAGAGCCGTGCCCGGCTATGACACGCAATATGCTCAGAGGGGAAGATTCAGAGACTAGACGGGAGCCGGTGCGGCGGGGCACCGCCTTGCTCAAGATATAGTCCCTCACCACCCGAGAGGGTGCATGTAGTGAGCTTCACATGGAGGGGTGAGCTAAGGGGTTGGGCCGTTCCTAGCTATGTGAGATCGTATAATATGGAGCTAGTATGGGAGTGAGCTCCGCGGCTCGGGGGTTGGTGGAACGGCATGCCGCCCTCGTGACTGCCCATGTTTGTAAATATATGATCTCGAGGCCGTGACGGTGGACGTGCGCGTGCCTTACCAGCAACTCAAGCAGCATGTGGCGGCGGGGCCCTCAGGCATGCGCAACGAGTATCTCCTCTGCTTGGTGGGCGAATACGCCCCGGCGTCCCGGCCTGCGGCGGTCCGCACCATGTCGGAGGTCGCCTCCATGTACCTCCAAGGTCGCCTGCCCGGGTGGTTCAACCGGCTCTTCGCCTCTGCTAGGCTCGTGGCACCTGTCAAGAAGCTAGGCGAGGGGAGGGCTCCGGACGTGCGGCATGTGGCAGTCAGGGAGGCGGACGGAGCGGCGCGCAGCGGAGCGGCCAGTGGTGGACAACATGAAGGAGGGGTACGTGTCGGTGCTTGCTCCATCTCAGCTCGGCGTTGGAATTCCCGCGGGCGACTCTATGCTCATCCACGGCGTCCGGCTCATCGCCGAGAAGCTTGGCCCACGTACCGTCATCGTTCACACCGACCTTCGCAACGCTTACAACGAGGCATGGCGCCGCACCATCATCCAACGCCACATCGATTGCTCTCCACTACACCATGTCATCCCTGCGCTCTTAGCCTCCCTCTCCACGGATTCTTATCTGGTCGTGGACGACCGGTCCGCCCCTCTGCGGTCGGAGGACGGCGTGCAGCAGGGCGCACCGTTGGCCACGACTTCCTTTTGCGTCGCGATCCCGAAGTGCAGCAATGTGACAGCACGTTGGAGGTCACAGACGGGGCGGCGCGCTTCAACGCCGACGATGGGTTTTTGGTGGGCCTTCCGGAGCACGTTTGGCCGGCTCTTCACGCCTTCCGCACGTCCATCAAGGCGTCCGTGCGTGGGGCTGGAGGTGCGCTTCGACAAGATGCATGCGTACAACGCAGAGATGGAGGCCGCGCGGCGTGAGGCTCCGGCCGACATCGAGTGGCCCGTGCTAGATGGCCATCACGGCATCACGACACACATGAGCTGCGGGAGGTCGCTGCCGGGTACTTCTTTCTGCCTAGCCCGTGCTTGGCCCCGGTGGTTGGGAGTCAGATCATTCTGCCCTCGACGGAGCACAACCCCGTCACTGTTGACCTTTACGGCGACGCGCTCATGAACCTCCCGGCGCCTAGAGATGCTCATTGGCGTGTACATCACGACGCTATCGCAGATGCCTTCCGCGATCATTGTGTTCACGACCTAGGTATTATCGCTGAATGGCGTGAGGTGGATGACTTGTTCCAGCAGGCAGTGCCTCTCGGCAACACGGTACCCATGGACGAACTCAGGGACCTAGTGCCGGACGCAGAGCTCTCCCTTCCGGCGTTCAACGTCGTGACCGGGAGCTATGATCCCCGGAGCTTGAAGTCCACGCTGCTGGAGTTTAAGACTATGCGGTACGGGGTCAAGTACACTGTTGTGCCCCTGCTGGCCGCGGCTGTGAATCGGTTTGAGCGCTCCCTATATTGGGCGACATACAACGGGGGTTGGCAGCGCGGGATGCGGCGTGGCACAACACGGAGCCCGGACAGAAGGGTCCTCTTCGAGACATCCTGGATATATGTCGGAGTACACGGGCATGCTCTTCGGCACAGTGGGTGAGGTGAGCAAGGGGGTGCGCTGCACATACAACGCGCGGTATCGCATGCTTGGCTGCGAATCGGGGTGCCCGCTCATCGCGGAGCACTCGGTTCACCACCCGGGCTCACCATGAGGCCTTGCTCGCAAGAGATTCCCTCGGGGACCTGAGCTTGGTGGCCGCTCGAGAGCGCGCTCGCTGCCTCATCAGACGGCGCAGATTCGTCTGCCATCCCGTTAGTTGCTGAAGCTGCACATCACGTCCGAGGATCACCCACACACACACGTGCACGCGTGGCCCGGACTCTGAACCGTGTGCGCATCACTCATCCATCCCGCCTCATGCGGGATGCGGGCCGCTTTTAGGCGGCTTGATGTGTTGATTTTCTAGTTCTACTTTTTGCAGTAGGTGGATTTGTTACTGCCCTTTTTGTAATTCACAAGAGTAGCGACGGGTAATTCCGGGTAATTTTAGGACTAGTCGCTACGGGCGGTACAGTAGTATCAGCACGGCCGCCAGGCGCGGGACTTCAGGGACCTAAACCGCCAATATTAATCAATACATCAAGGCGGTAGCGGTACCACGTGTCGAGAGCCCTAGCGCAGCATTCAGGGCATCCTTAGGGCTTTCGCTGTCCTGCCCAAGCCAGCCCTGGCAAGGCATGGCGTGCATCATCATCGTCTGGCGGATGATGCCAGCGCAGGCGGCGCGACCCGACCGCACCATCTTGCTGAGATGACGGGGCGCGTGACTACTCGCGGTCGTCGGCCCCGCGAAGGTGGCCCGCTTGTAGCGCTATTATAGAATACGTCGCGATTTTTATGACCGTTTGGGCAGGGTGTGTTATGCGGATATCTCCCCGTATGCGCGGAGCGGCACCCCCCGCGTCGATGATGCCCGCGTGGCAGGCGCTGCGTTGCTGGCACCTGTCGGGCGGGTGGCCGCGTATGGCCGGCCGCGGTATGACTGGCACACTCCCACCCGCCTCGCGCGCGAGCGAATCCCACCCGCCGCCCGTCCAAGCGAGCGAGAGCAACCCCGGATCGGACCACCCCGCCCCCTCTCCCACCGCCCCCCTTCCACCGGGACGCCGTGGTAGCCCGTGGTGGGCAGAGGGCAATCCGAAGTAGGCCCGGCGGTGCGGCGTGTCCCACCGGGCAACCGCCAATAAGTGAAGGTTCAACAGAAACACGCCCCAGTGCTCCAGGGGCACTGTACAACAGGTAATGGGTGCCCGGTGGTGGGCGTCGCTTCGATTCTCTAGGCTTATTCTCCGGCTGCCCCCCGGGCGGGTGGGCGAGTTGCGCGTGCCTGCGCGCTGGGCTCGAGTTTGTAGTGCTTCACAGCCGCCCATATCACGACGGCGCCCAAGGCTCCTCTTGGACGTATCCGGGCCCGCCTCGTATTCCTCATCGGCGCCACTTTAGTCAGCTCTTGCCAGCGCTGGCCTCAGACCCTCCTCGTCTCCCCTTCTCGTCGTTCGCCTCCGGGCCCTAATCTCCTGCTCGCCTCGGGCTGGCCTCGGGACTGGCGGCCGGGCCGGCGCGGCGGCCCTAGGCTGGCTGCCGTTCGGCTGTCCAGCCACACGGCCCTGCCGAGCCAGGAACGTCTACTTGCAGGTTTCAGCTGCACGTCTGGGCCTGGCAGCCGACGTTCGCCCCCTCCCCCGGTCGGCGCACAGGGGGGCGAAGGGGCAGCCGTGGGTGATGCGTGAAAGGGGGGCCAATGGCTCAAAATTCAAAAACCCGAGGCACCCGGAACGGGGGCGCTGCACGCTTCTTTCACCCCGGAGCCAGATCCGCCGCGTTCGCTCGCTCAGTTAGCCGTTCAAACGCGCAGCAGGCTGCCATCTTATGTCCTGCCCGACCTGCCTTCTTGACGAAAGCGACGCCGACCGCCGCGGCCGCCTGGCCGTCGGCCTTCACCTCACCAAAACAGCGCCAGCAAACGCTTCTTCGCCTCGGCTCGCCCCCCTCGCCCGCCCCCGCTGCAGCTCGCGCGGTCCAGACTCCCATACAGTAGGCTCACACGCCCCGCAACGTCTGTCCGTGCACAGGCAGCAGGCGCCGCGGCCATCTTGTTTGTGCGGGGCAATAGCCGACTGCCGTAGGGGCAGCAAGCCCCGGCTGCGATGGACGAGGACGATGCAGGTGATACCCAGGCTGAAGTCAAACCCTCCTGCGCCCAGGTTTCAGGGCTAATGAGGGCAGGGTGTGGCTATGGCCATGCTGATGACAGGCGCGCATGGTGTGGCCACTGCAGGTTATGGCCAGTACAGCAGTAGCAAGGCGGGGGTTGCTAAGCCAACGCCAAAGAAGCCCACCGGCAACCGGCCGCAGATGAAGACACCCTTTCAAAAGGGCGCCCTGGAGCAGGCCTTCTCCAGTGAGCTCTCACTCCTACCGCTGCATGTACCATTGGGATTTTAAAATGCCCTGTCACCTTCTTCCAATGATGATACAGTCCTGGCAAGAGTACATTATATACGCCAAGGGAACAAAAGCAATGCGATTTGCTGAGCATAACCTTGCAGCAGTATCTGGCATTATACTCATCAGTGTGCGCCAATGCTGCCCCCCCCCTCTCTCCTCCCCTTGCTGGATCGCTGTTCCTGCCGCCACAGTCAACCAGTATCCGTCGGATGATGTCCGCCGGGAGCTGGGGGACCGCCTGGGGCTCACGGCCACCCAGGTGATGGTTTGGTTCAAGGACCGGCGGCGGCGGGCTCGGGCAGAGGAAGCCGCGGCCAGGGTGGAGGCCAGGATGGCCAAGGAGAAAGCAGCTAGGCTGGCGGCCGAACGGGGGGAGGAAGTGGTGGAGGAGGAGGAGCCAGGTGGGTTGTGCGACGCAGCCCACTTATTGTTTCGAACAGGCTGCACACTGCCTGTCTTGCCATCAGTGCCCCTGATGCCCTCCTGGATGTCGGCCCCGTCTGCTACCAGCGAGACCTATCCTCATGAAGCCAGCTGTGAAGCCAACTGTGAAGCCAGCTGTGAAGCCAGCTGTGAAGCCAGCTGTGAAGCTTGCGCCCCCTGCCAGCATGGGCAAGGGCACGGGGAAGCCCAAGGCTGCCGAGTCCGATGGGGAGACGGAATCAGAAGCGACCGAGGACGAGGACCTTGCGGCAGCTGAGGTAGGACTGCCTCTCCGCACACAGCTGACAGGCAGGGCATCCGCCACTCTCTCCCGGGCTGTAACCTAAGTAGCATCGGCCCAGCGCGGCCTCACGCGGCGATGTGCGCTTGCTAGGCACGGGAGCGGGAGGAGATCATCGCGCTGGCGACGACGCTGCTGCCAGTTGAGATCCGTCCGGGCGGCCCGCGTCTTGGTTTTGAGTTCGACCCTCCACCTGGCAAGGTACTGCACCGCTGCGTCGCGCACATCGTGGTAGCTGGCGAGGCTTGGCATGGCATGGCATGGCATGGCTCGACGTGGCACATCAGGGTGCATAGCGTGAGAGCTGGTTCTGGCCGCAGGTGGCCAAGGGCAGCAAGAGGAAGCGCGTGGTTACCAAGGATGGAGAAGGCATTGTGATGGACGACGGCACGTTTGTGACTTCCAAAAAGTCCAAGGATGACAACGGTGGCCCGGGGTCGTCCCGAGCGCTGGCGCAGGCGGAGGAGCGGCTGAAGAAGCGGCGGATGGAGGAGGAGATGCGCAAGGACAAGATCCGCAAGGAGGCGGAGAGGCGCGCCAAGAAGGAGGCGGAACGCGCGCTTCTGCTGCAGCAGCGCCTGGAGATGGCAATGAAGAAGGAGGCGGAGCGCGTGGAGCGAGAGCGCCGGAAGGAGGAGGAGCGCCTCGAGCGCGAGGCCCTCAAGGAGGAGATGAAGCTCAAGAAGGAGGAGGAGCGTCTGCTCCTTGCCAAGGAGCGTGAGCGTCAGAAGGAGGAAGTCGCGCGGGTGGGAACCCCCCCCCCCCCCCCCCCCCCTTTTCTGTCTTCCTCTCCTTCCACTCGCTGCCCAGTTGGCCGCAGGGAGTGCTGTTGGGACTGTATTGACCTTGGCGAGCAAGGGACTTGGCAAAACTCAACAGCCAGCAATGGACAAAATGCCAGTCGTGGGATGGCACTGCACATGCTCGTTGCCCGCTATTGTGCCCGTATTTGCTCTGACCCAGCGCTGCCTGCCGTGCATCTCGCCTTGCAGGAGCGTGAGCGCCAAAGAGAGGAGGCAGCAAAGGTGGCCATCAGCCGGCTTTCTTGTCTCTGAATCCTGCCCAGCTGGCAGGGGACCGCTTAGCGATCCCTCCCCCCCCCCCCCCCCTCTATTCCACGCAACACACACACACACACACACACACACACACACACACACACACACACTTGATGACCTACCCTGTGCCCGTCTTGTTGCTGTTCTCGTAGGAGCGTGAGCGCATTAAGGAGGAGCAAGCCAGGGTAAACCCCCCTCCCCCCCCCCCCCCCCCCCCCCCCCCCCCATCCTGCCTGCTTCATCTGCACAGCCGCAGGCTGCTGACTACCCTGTGTTTGATGTGGTTACTTTGTCACAGGAGCGGAAACGCCAGCAGGAAGAGGCTGCTAGGGTGAGCACCATGAGGCTAGCCGTGTGTCGTCTGCATGCAACATATGCACCCATGAGTAGCATGGGATTGGAGGGGCTAGTGTGCTTAGGATGCAATCACGATTTGGGAGGGCAGTAGTATAGGTGCATGGTCTGAGAGCCGCTCTGTTTTTTTTCAGGAGCGGGAGCGCATTGCTGAAGAGCGGCGCGCTGAGAAGGTCAAGATGGCAGAGGAGCGACGCAAGGAGATGGAGAAGCGGCGCGCTGAGCAGCAGGCGGAGAAGGAGCGGCGCGCGGAGGAGCGGCGGCGAGAGCGGGAGATTCAGAATGCGATGCGAGCGCAGGAGCGCGCGGCACTCAAGGCAAAGCAGCGCGAGATGGGCATTGGCTCCGTGGAGGATGAGGAATTGGAGTGGGAGCTGCTCATGAAGGTTGCCCACTATGCGCAACACCTCCAAGAAGTATACATCAATATGTGAACCCACATTCGCACAGTGGTCTGAACTCTCCCTCTGCCCCCCCCCCCCCCCCCCCCCCTTCCCCCCCCCTCCCCCCGCCCTCTGTCTACTTGTCCTTCCAGAAGCGCCACGAGGAGGGCTACGGCAGCGACACTGGTGGCGCCGCCGGGGACACGGAGCCTCTCGAGCGGCCACCCTTCCCGCCGCCAAGCATGACGTTGCGCGAGGCGTTTGCCGCGTCGCTGAAGGAGGTCGGCCCTATTTTCCTGATGACAGTATCAGCGCCATGGCTGAGTAGTTGTTGCTGCTTCAGGGAGGGGGGGGGGGGGGGGGGGGGGGGCGGCAAACCAGGACCGCTACTCACTGTTCCCGGTGTCGATGCGCTGCGCAGACCGGGCCGGACGTGCTGATGGTATGGGCGTTCTGCTCCTCCTTCCCGGAGCTGCTGGGTCTCTGGCCCAGCTGCGTCGAGGACCTGCTGGCTGCAGTCGTGGAGGGCAGTGGCTCCCGCCTGCTGGCGGAGATGCACATCTCACTCATCAAGCTCGCGCTGGTCAGCAACCCCCCCCCCCCTTTCCCCTTGCCACCTCCATGAGCCTTGCAGGTGCAGTACAAGTGCTCTGCGGATGAATGTCACAAGTGTTTCCGGCACCTTGATCTGTTCCATAAACCGAAAACAGAAAAAAAACCATGGCTGCCTTTGAACTTGTTTATGCCTAAATGCCAAAACAAGTCCGTCAATTGCCAGATAGAACATTTACAGCCAAAGTTCCAAAAGGAATTTGGAATGCACAACGCAAGTCACCTGGCTGTGCTGGTGCGGTGGAGGATTAGATGTATAGCGGAAAACAGGCTGAGCGGTGACAGGCGCACCCCTCTTCTGTGTGGGGCTATATGGACGAAGTGGTGATGGTCTGGTCATTGAGTCCCAGAAGGCATCGGGAACCTCTGCTGACCAGCTGATGTCGTGTGCGGCTGGCGGCAGGCGGATATGGAGGAGAGCCACGCAAAGGGTGTGCTGCACCAGGGCCACACCTTTGTGGACCGCGCGGTGTACAACGCGGCGCATCACCTGGAGGAGGCCTGGGCCTGGGGCTTCGAGACCGACGTGTGGCGCGCGCACCTGAACGCCATCACCTGGCCCGAGGTGCTGCGCCAGCTGGCGGTCGCGCTGGGCCACGGCCGGCGGCGGCCGCGGCTCACAAGCAGCGCGGCGCGTGTCGTGGGCACGGAGGGCGAGGACACAGTGGAGCTGGGCGAGGGCGGCCTCAAGCTGAAGATGCCGGGCCGCATGGTGCCCGGGACGCTGAAGGCCGGCGCGTGGACAGTGCTGTGCGGTGCGGGGGCGGAGGGCCTGCCGGTGGGTGAGATCGCGGAGCGCGTGCAGGCAGAGGGCCTGCGCGACCTGAGCCGGAGCCGCAACCCTGAGGCCGCGGTGGCCAAGGCCGTCATGCGCGACGCGGTGTTCAGCCGTGTCCGCCCTGGAGTCTACGCCCTGCACGCGGTGGTGATGGCGGTCAGCCAGCTGGAGGACCCGGGAAGCCTGGCGGTGGAGGTGCTGCCGCGCGAGGAAGGGGCGGGGGCGGGGGCGGAGGCATCGGAGGTCACCACGATGGAGATGGAGGAGGCGGAAGACGATGCGATAGACAGCAGCCACTGGGTGTTCAAGCTTGAGAAGAGTGACTACAACCAGCTGACTCTCCAGGAGAGGGTCCAGGCATGCCCCCCCCCCCCCCCCCCCCCTTCCCGCCCCCATCTGCTGTGCCAAAATTTATCTGTTCTCTGGCCTCGCAACCACACGGAAGTGGCCCCCGACCGCTGAGCCCCCATCGTTGGTGTCAGCCCGAGCCCACTTTTGTCTGGCCGTATGTCACAGGTCCTGGTGATGCTGGTCGACCTGGCCAACAATGGCCCCACGCTGCGCGCACGCCTGGAGGTGCGTGCTAGGCAGCCGCTGCTGCACTCATCTGCACACATGCAGCGTCCCACGCATACGTGTAGAACTATGCTCCCCACTACTGCTGTAGGTATCTCATTTGGTTGAAAATGTGCGTATTTAGGCATGCGTTTATTGGGGCCGAACTTGTGCGCACACAGGAGGTGCGACACCGTGTTTGTCTGCAGCGACTGACACTGTTGAGGCGACCTGCAGGCGCGCATGGCGGAGGGCTCTAGGGTGCGCAAGCAAGTGCAAGACGACAACAAGGCTGAGAGGCAGCGCAAGCAGGCCGAAGCGGCGGCCAAGGCGGCCGAGGTGGCGCGGGAAGCGATGAAGGCGCTCGAGAAGAGCAAGGTGTGGCACGAGGGTCTGCCGGGCAGGGCGCGTGTTGGGTGGGGTGCCGCCAGGTTGGCGACTGAGCTCTTGCCAATGTGCGCCATGCGCAGGTGGATGAGCCGCGCCCTGGGGAAGGCGAAGACGACTCGTCGCAGCCAGGGTGCGTGGTGCCAACGGCTCACTGTTGTGCATGACTACCTTGGGTTCCTTTTTTTTTTTTTGGGGGGGGGGGGGGGGGGGCACCAAACAGCTTCTGGAATGGCTTGCGCCTGCTGTCCAAGCCACGGGCCCGCTCTAACCCAGTGCGGCTGGGCTTTCAGGAATGCATACGCAGAGGCCGCCAGGAAGGCCATGGAGGAGGCGGAGGGGCGCATCAAGGCCGCGGAAGGCGTGCAGGACGTCGAGGCTCTGGCGGCAGAGGAGGAGCGCAAGCGCAAGGAGCGGCAAGAGGCCATCCGACGCGCGGAGGAGGCCACCGCCATTCGCTTGAAGCCTTTTGGAGCCGACCGCCGATGCAACAGGTCCGCCCTGCCTCCATCATCCCCCCCTTTCTCTTGTCACAGGGGTGCCGTGTGACCTAATTGCTCCTGCTTCCGCTTCTACTAAATGGCTTCGCCGGCGCAGGTACTGGCGGCTGGTCCGGCCAGACAGCAACACAGGGGGCGACCCGAATCAGGGCCGCATTTTCTTTGAGGACCATGTCAGCGGCGAGATGGCGCTCCTTGGGGATGAGGACGCTCTGCAGGCCCTGACCGGGGCGCTGATGGAGAGGGTGGGGCCACCCATCGCCACCTCATTCCTTGTTTGGATGATCTGATGCCGTGGCCCACCGCGGGCGCGCGGCGCATTGCTGTCACTGCAATTAGATGACCTGCCGGAGGAGTTGGCATGCCCTCACCTGATCCGCCGTGCTCCTGCTGCCCAGGGCTTCCGCGAGGGGGCGTTGCTGAAAGCCATCAAGCGCTCGGAGAAGATGATGCTGCAGCACATGCCGAGCAAGGGCCTAGCATTTCCTGAGCCCCCCGAGGTAATCCTGGCAGCCGATCACCCCGCCGCCCCACGTGTTTGCGCCGCATCGCGACTGCCTTGCTGAACGTTGTTGGCTGTCGTTGGATGCTGAACAGGATGAGGCAGTGGCCCAGCAGCAGTCGGCGTGGTGCCTGTCCCAGTCCACGTGCGCGTCAGTGGTGCAGCAGAGCCACGCCGCGCCGCGTGACCTCACGGGCACCACCATGCTCACGGGCGACACCCCGTCGGAGGACATGCCGCTGATGAAGCTGAAGCAGGACATGCTGGAGATGGAGATGGCTCTGCCCAGGGAGGCGGTCATGGGGCTGGACAGGGAGACGTGGCGGGTGCGCATGCCCCCGTGCCTTTCCTCCTGCGGCGGTACCCAACCCCGGGAATGCGTCTCTTGTCATGGGTGCCCGGCACTGCTGGCAAAGTCTGCCGGCACCCACATCCCACCCGCCAGGCCCCTGTGATGTCCCAACGTGCCACCCTGCAAGGTCTCATTCCGTGCCATTGTGCCCTGCAGGACGGCGTGGGGATGGCCGTCAGTGCCGATGTGCTGCGCAGCTACCTGGGGGAGCTCGAGTCGGCAGTGTCGCCCAACTACATCTCGGCTGACTACCGGCTCAAGCCGCACCTGGTCAAGGTGGCCCTCCCATCCATCCACCTCAATCAGAAGCGCGCAGCTACAGCGCTTGATACACATATCCAAGGCAAGTGTCGCTCACGGTTTGGCGCTGCGATGACCGCAGGGCGCCTGGATCACGTGCGGGAAGGAGGTGCTGAAGATCCCGGGCCCCAACGAGGAGCCGCAGTACGTGGCAGACTACATCGACGAGCTGTCCGAGCCGCTGCAGTGGCTGCCCCCCACAGTTGCCAGCGTGGCGCTGCGCCTGCAGGTGCCTCCCACCCGCCTGCACCGCCCTCGCTGGGCACACCCGTACCCCCTCGTCCCCTGGGAATCCCCCAAATTCACTTGGCCGCGGAGTCTCTCATGTGGCCGAATCCACCGCCGCACGGCTGCCCACGCTGCCTCTCTCCCGTGACCGCGCTTCTGGATTCGCTACACGCTACTGTTACGACGTTTCAACCCCAGAAGGATGTACAGAAGGATGAACATATTGGTTTGGAGATACACACGTCAGAACACATCGAATACGGCACCGAGTCGCCGACTCGGTGCTGCAGAGCAATTGACTATATTTGCCTCCGGCAGTCTCAGATCCATGGGGCGGCACCCACGGGGTAAGCGTGGCTCAACTCACTCGATGTTTTCTTTCTGCTGCGGCTGGTGACAGGCACTGGACTCGGCGCTCGTGTACGCGCGCGGACTGGTACCGGCCCGGGACAGCCTGGCTGCCTACCGCTACATCCAGCGGCCCACCCCGCCGACCACCCAGGGCATCGGGGCGCTGTTCCACCTGCGCGGCCACCGCTTCGGCGACCGCGAGTACGTCCGCACCGTCTTTTGCGGCGAGGCGAAGCAGCCGCCGCGGTTGCTGCCGGCGTTCCCACACGCGCTGCTAGCTGAGGACCCGGCAGCTTTCGAGCTACCTTTGGAGCAGCTGCTGGCGCCGGTAAGCAGCGCCCCGTTGCCGCGATTTGCAGCTCACTGGCATGGGCAAGCCATCTGCCGGCCATGACCCGCCGTTGCATAACCTTGCCCACTGCCCGCCGTGCTGAGGGATGGCCCACTTACTGTGGTCGTCCGCACCCCCCTATGACTTCACCCCCCCCCCCCCCCCTGCCGCGCAGAGCGTGGTTTCAGATATGCATGTCGAGCGGATGGCGCCCGGCCGCGCGCGTGGCCGAGCGGTCCGGGGCCGGGGCCCAACGGCGAAGCTGAGCCGCGAAGCACCCTGGGCGGAGGACGTCTCCGAGGAGGGCGATGGCAGGACGGAGCGCCGCTCGTCGCGGCCCCATGCTGCAATGGGTGGCCGTGCGCGAGGAGGGGGGCGCTCGTCCGTGAGCCGGGGCTCTGCGGACACCTCCCCCGATGGCAGCCGCGAGCCGGCCGGCGCCAGCAGCATGGACGTTGGTGACGACGGTGACACGCCGGATCACAGCGATGAGGAGGAGGAGGAAGAGTCGGAGCCAGATGCCGGGGCGTATGACTCGCCCGACGACGAAAGCGAGAGCCCCGAGATCAGCGACATGGAAGACAGCGACTAGGCACATACCTGCCCCCCCCCCCCCCCCCCCCCCCGCCCTCCAACACACGCCCTTTGGGGCTATAGCTCTGTACTGCAAATAGAGAAACAGGCGGCACTCTGCTGCCAAATAGAACCAAACTGTGTAGACCCTGTCTTTGCCGGTCACCAAGCTGCTCTAGTTGGCAATCCCCTCTGCTCGTGCAATTACGCATACACGCTGATGCGGCCTGCAGGGTACGGTCTACTGGCATCGAGGGCTGCGAGCACGAGGATGAATATATACAATATGTGCTATATAACACATCACGCATCCGTGCTCTGATCATATGCAGGGATTGGCAGCAACATATTGATTCAGAATGCGCTGTCGGTGACGAGCTGCGTCCGAATCGCACCAAGCTCCGCCCCGGACACAATATGACAAGGCCCGTAGGATCGCTTGCAAGCCTGCTGTAGTATGACTCTCCCAGAGCCTTCACTCTGCGACTCGCCATCGCGTCCGAGAAACAAGTCAGCGGCATAATCATGATACTAGTGCAGACTGCAGTCCACTCCATGGCGCTTTTCTTAGAACATCCGTTCCGAATCCATGTGTCCATATACTAAAATGTAATCCACACGTATCATGTGTTGAACGGGTATAGTCAAACCCTTCATATAGTCGCACTAGGGCCTCCTACCTGTCATGAGTGCTGCTGCAGTGCCGGTGCCCTCGTTCCTGGGGCGGGGCGCTGGTGGTTGCCTTGCCGCTAATGCGTCAGGGCACCCTGGTATGTCGCACCCTCGATGTTCTACCCCATCGTCGACGAATATATATATCGTTAAGTAAATCTGTTGAATAGGATGGGGGAAGCGGGCCCCCTTGTCGGAGGTCACGCTCTAACTAAGGGCATGGGGTCTGATAGTGTTCCCAGGGCCACCCATGTCTCATAACCCGTACCATCTATCCCCATATAGAATTTTAATGAAGGTAAGCAGATGACCCGTAACTCCTGTTGTAGTTTTAGGAATAAAAATCGGAGGTACGGTGTCGTATGCCTTCCTAACTCCTAACGCCAATCCCGCGTACGTGGTAGACCCAATATGCCCGGCAGCGACCCGCGATGATATCGAATACCGAGCTGGTGACTTGCATGGGGCCCATTCCGCATAAACCCCGCTTGCAGATGGAGGAGATTATCCCTTAAGCTTGGCAGACGTCCTGCAAGCATTGGGTACTTCAGGAGGTTTATGGCGGCACCCATAGTCGAAATACCCCTATAGTTGTCCATTACTACGTTCGAGTCGTCTTTTTTCGCACCGATACTATGGCCGAGCTTCGCCATTGCTGGGAGATATTGTTCTTGGTCCATTTCCGGTTGATTAAGGCGAGCAATGCCTTATTGCCAAAATAGCTATTTGGGGCGTATATCGCCACTATTGAAGCCTCCGCATTAATCCCATCCTGCCGGTGGGCCTTGTCATTTTTGAACGCCTCAGAGCTTTGACTAGTTCCTCCAACCCATGTTATAGGCCCAATAATCCCGTTTAGTGTGGGGGCAATGGGTGGCGATGTACCGTGGCGGTGTTCCCACGCTGCACGGTAAATCGCAACTCGGTGTGCTAGGAGGTGGGGGTCACGCAGCATATCCCAATAGTGCCACGCCCATAACGCATTGATTTCGCCCGGCTCGGTATGAAGTACCCCCAATACCGGATCGCGTACTGGTTGGTCGTCCGCGCGCTCGAATGAACCCAGTCCCTTACGAAGAGAGTGTGCCCACTTCCAGATTTCCCGTCTCCCACCCCGTTCTCAAAATCCTGAACCGCTTTTTGCACTGCCCTCTCCCTCTGGCGGCGGCGATTGTTACGTACTAGTGTCCGAACCCTATGCCGCGCGGCAGCATAATGTGCCGACGCTAGAGCGGCTTCCCCGAGGGGCCCTACTCCCCCGGCACGCCAAAAAAGCCAAGCGCCGACGATTAATCGCCCCTAGGATAGACCGTTGTTGCGGCGGCCCTAGGCCATGACGCTTGGGCTTATTGGTAACCGCCACTACCCCGCTCGCCGCCTACCATACTGCCTAAATGAATATGTTGGCGCCGGTATATCTAGGGATCCCCCCCCCCCCCCCCCACTCTCTCTCTCTCGGGCCCCCCGTCTATACATGTAGGTCATCCAGAGGGGCGAGCACCGCAAACGGATTAGCGGTGACGAAATATCGTGGAACGGCTTCGTCCATTCAGAGGGAGAGTCGCCGTGGACCGGTTTGGAAATGGACCTTGCAGACATGCGTTCATGCCGGGGAGGTGGACGGGAATCCTCACGGATGGCGCCAACAAGGAAAAAACATTGAACAAGGAAGTGATCGGAGGTGTCACAAGAGTAGTCCACACATGCCAAAGGCGAGAGAGCGGGGAGGGCCTATGGTCGGGGGGCATGCAACGAAGTGGTCGAGAACGCGGCAGCTGCCCCTCCGACAAGTGCCGCGTTCGAGCGCCGATAATACGTCCCGCGGCCACATCGGTTTACCGCCGGGAAGGCACCGCCAACGCCGGAGTAGAGCCGCCAACTCCCTTTTATCCATGTCCCCCCCCCCCCCCCCCCCCCCACCGCCACCACCACGATCAGATCCCTCGGATAATTCGTATGAAGCCGCACCAACTCTTCGCGCATGCATGCGATATTGTTCTACCTTTGATGAGCCGGTGGGCAAATAGGCCGAGATAAATATAGTGGCCGCGGAGTCACTGCAATCCCCCCCCCCCCCCCCCCCCCCGGACACATGTTTAGCATGGGTGGGATGCGCCGACTGCCCGCGCCCGATACGGTGATGCTCGGATAAACACACAACATCCACGTTCCGATGCAAGGCGGTCAACGAACGAATAGTAGTCGGTGTACCCATTAAAACGCACTCGCATATCGGTCGCGGCCAAGTATCATACCATATCGGTCAAACCTAAACGGGCAGAACATTTACCTAACGCTCGACCATCAACACGCCGACATCCTCCACTTTAGAGGACAATATAACACATTCACATTATGCGTCGCAACGCACAAGTGTGCGGGCATGGGAGTTAGGAAAGGAAAAGGGCGAGGGGTGGAGAGGAGGGGGAGGGCGGGCGGCGTGGCGATCCCAGTGCGAGCGGTGTCCCCGCATGTACCATCCCCACTGGCATGCAAAACGTTGTAAACGCCCGCGGACATGCGCACCCTGCCCTTGGGTATAATACACATCAAAGCGCATTAGCCCATCCCGTTGCAACACACCATCGATCTTCGAAATGGCCGACGGCCGGATATTAAATAACGTCCGACGCGATTCCAAAAGGCAAGTAGTGGAGACGGCGGCCTCCTCAACAACTCACACGACGCAGAGACGCCCCAGCGTCCCCGGCCAAGTGCCCAACCGTCCAGGGGCGAACCCCCGTGACTATGGCGGCTGGACCCGGTGGCGCGCGGCTGCCCATATATCGGGGCCAACCGCCCAACCGGAGCCACGGCTATGTTACATATATCAGGCGGGGGACCTTGATAATGCCGACCGAGCCTAAGGGCACTTAGATAGACTCATATGGAGGGCTGATGCGCGCGTTATTGGAGGTCGCATTGCGGCCAGTCTCGGTCGACGCCATCAGGCCGGTAGGCCCCACCGACCCGGATTTCCTCCATCTCGACACCCCCTCTCTCAGTGACTACCCACCCGACCTCTTCTTGATATTCAACCAGCCTCGCCCACTAATAGTTGCGACTTTGCTCATGTCATCATGTGGACGCGGCCTAGCCGAAAATCTACCTCTGAAGTGGTATGTGCTGGGTGCCCCATGGTGCCCCCCATTACCGAGCCGAATAAAAAGAAAACATGCCGAATAGGACCACGTCAATCACCGCCACCCATAGATGCGCGGTCGACGCGCCACCCACCGCACCACGCCCAAAGACTGTGTATATACCCATCTTCTCGCGATACATACCGGTACCGGTAGGTGGGGTGGCATATAGGTGCGTCGGGAGCCGGTGGGACGATGGGCAGCTCTGACAATTTCGCAAATAGCGGAAGTACGGTGTACGGGCGGAGGTTGGATACAACCGAATCGCATGATTCTTGACCCGTCCGCCTTTGCTAAATTTCACCCACTACGGCCCATATTCCACCCCTAGCCCAGAAGGGGCCATGGGCGGTGGTCTAGAGACTCTCGTTCGCGTCGTGTGCATTCCTGCATGTGCCGATTCATCACGATTCCACGGTGGGATGGAGTAGGTGGTCTATGTACGAGTGCACGAGACACAGTACGCGCACGACATCGCCGGTGTAAACACCGCCGGGCAAATGAGCCGTGCATATACATAAATATACGTGATTCGTCCATATTATATGTCCGACTCAACTGCTACGCCAGCAAGGAGACCGTCATTGCCGCGTTCCAAGAGTACACCCCCTCCGCCCCCTTCTTCCCAACCCCACTGCGACCATATCATTATCCTTGGGCTGTGCTCACCGTGCACTTTGTGCTATCCATGAAGCATGCGAACGTGAGGAAACACCTCGCTCGGAACTACTTCCGGGATGTGGGCAAGGACGCCCAAGCTAGGAAGAAGGGACCATTGCCGAGCGAAGACCGACTCGAGAAAGTTGGGGCGATCGCAAAGGCCCGCGACCTTGCATAGGCCTAGCAGCAGAGCGGGGAGGGAGCCAAAACGCGAGCAAAAAGGTAATGTATCACGCGCACCGTGTTTTGGCTCTGTTTTTGAGCCCTAATCCGAGCAAAGTGAGCCAAATCTCGTTATACCGAAAAGGACGAATTTAGGGTTTCGTACAGTTGCATTAAGTACTGGGATCATGGCGCTGGCACGACCGCGGCTTCTAGATTGTGTCGTCAACGGTTTTCGCAACGGGAGGCATCACTCGCCACACCCGTGCCGCGCCCCATAGGCCTCCTACCTTATAGCCATGTCAAATTCGGCGTGGTCCAATGGCGAGCATATCGACGGCATGTTTCAGTACATGCAGGTCAATTCTGAGCGTGTGTGGTCGATGTTGCAGCGTCTGGAACCTGCGCTTGGTGCCGATACGGCACGGGGCTTGCTGACTAGATTTGTCGACCGCTCCTTGGCTGAGGTTCCGGTGCTTCCACGAACTGGTGCGACTCCAACACATGGCAGCGCTGGACAGGAGGCTAGCGTCGGGCCTAATGACCGGGAGTTCCCAGCACCGGCTGAGGCTTCAAACATTCGAGGGGGGGTGCCCGCAGACCGTGAAGCCCTTGCGTCGCTGCCAGAGTTTCGGCCGGAAGCTACAATCCCAACCCGTACCGGGACTCGCTTACCGCCTCGCACGCAGCCTTCTACCAGCGTCCCGGTCCAAGAACACCAACCTTCCAAGTCAGGAGGACATGATCATGAGTGGTTAAGGCCGGTTGTAGATGAAAGAGAGTGGGAGTCGTACAAGGCCTTGAAGACTGATATTCTCGACTTCGGCGAAAAGTGGCGCTACCTCCACCGATCTAGCGCCGCGAAGGTAAGGCTCGCGGGTGCATTTATTTCCTCAAACGGCCTTTATGCTAGCCTAAATAACGGGCGTGTATGGCGTGCTTCCTGCGCCGTGGAAGGTCTACGCTTGCCGGAGTCATGCCGGATGCGCAGCGAGACTACGAGCCGTTCAAGCGTCATCTGGAAAGTGGGGCATT
>VCJN01001873.1:0-69141 GCA_006384855.1 Tetraselmis striata
GCAGCTCGCGCATTACGTATGCTTTGGGATCATAAAAGACAGTGAGGAAGGGACATGCCTTTGGATCACTTGGGTCCACTTAGCAGCCAGTTGGCATCTCCATGTCAGTGTCCTCCTTCGCTGCCAGCACTCCGGTTTGGAAGTATTAATCCCCTTGACCACCTTCAGCTTGCCGCACTGGCCCCGGAATGGCTCCTCCTTCACTTGAAGGGACAGAGGGTACAACGTGGACAAGATGCCCCCCCCCCTCTGTCGGTCATCCTCACCCCACCGTGCGCTCCTCACTTCAAGTGCAGCTCCGCGTGCCTCAGCCCGCGCCTTCTCCGCATGCCTCGCGTGATTGCGAACCTTCAGCGCCCCGCCGTGCACGTCTTATTAGACGGCGACCGACTCGACTCCCTCGCGACAGGTGGTCATAAATCTGACCTTCTTGCTCCCATAGCGGGCTGTGACGCGGACCTTGCGTGCCACATGTCCGGTCGTGCCTCGCAGAACGAGACGAGGAGGTCCGCTAGCACGCCGCGAAAGGTCGATGTCGCGGGCTTTCTCCTTGCATGTGGTGGCCGTTAAAGCGGTCGTACATCGCCTCGGTCACCGCCGAGACCAGCGCCTCCTCGCCTACCACTGCTAGTCTGTCTACTGTGGTGGACTTGCCACACTGCCGGCAGAATTCGGAGGCAGCGGGCTGGTTGGCCGAAACGGCCAGAACGCACCGAGCGCAGTTCTTGCGTCGCATCATATGGTTGGGGCGCTGCGTCGGCGCGACGGGTTTTCAGCTTCCAACCCTCTGTAGCATCAAGGGACAATACGAGAGAACAACGGAGGAACTCAAAAATCCGCCAAGGTAACGACGTCAGCTTCCCCTCCCTCTAGCGATATCGGGTGCGTGTCGGGTGGGATCGGTGCCGAGATGTCTCCAATTCTGTTTGGCGTGGGCGGGCTGCAGTGAGTGAGTGGGGCAACAAGGGCGGCATCCGTACCTGATGTGGCTGAAGCGCATCCGTGTGTTTACCACTGTGGGCACCCACCTTGCCCCACCACCGCCAGTAAAGTGTACCCAGGATAAGGTTTTGCGCTCCAGGGGGCGGATGCGCATGGACCGCGCTTGCGCGCACCGCGCGAGCGCGCTATGTGCAGCTCGAGGTGGGTGAGGAATTTTGCTGTGTGCTGGCGCGCTGCGCGCGGCCGCGATACATGATTCTCGTAGCGTAAATAGGTTTCGTGCGTGATATCCCGGTACTGTACGCCGTGACATCGCAACCCTCAACCGACGGACCCAGGCCATCCATCCTGGTCGAGCACCTCCAATCTCCTCAACTATAAGCCAGACCCGGCGAACTTACGATGATCACTCAACTGCCTCCCACAGCCCTCGTCAGCACCCCGGCGGGGGAGTTCACTGTAGATGAACTAAAAGCCTTCCACCCGGTCCAATACCAATACTCCCACCACACTGAGCCATATACATACCCTATGGACAACCGCTGCTCACCGCCAGCACGGAGGCGCTCCCGGTCCTGGCCCACCTTACCCCGTACATGTCCCTGCCCTTCGCATGAACGCCACAAACAACCGGACCGCATACTTAACGGAGACCTACTACCTCCCGCAGCTTTGCACGACGCCCGAAAAATCCAAATACGACGCAAAAATCCGATGCATCGTCTCCACCAACGAGACTGCCCCGAAGGCCGGCTCCCCACACGCCGTACGGGGAGAGTTCCAACTCCCGATCACAGCCATGCACGGGTTTTATTAAAAACCGACATGCTGCTACCACAAAGCCCCCGAGCGCCCCCCCCCCCCCCCCCGAGCGCCCTTCTCCACCTCGAGCCGCCTGGGGCGCCCCCGCCGCGGGGACAGACCACGCGCATATATTAATTTACGCTCCCAATAACCCCGGCGGGAGTGGCTGCGTACCAATACGGCATTTAACATAACAAATCGCCCAGCAATTCACACAACCTTGGTCGGGGGCCTCCACCAATAACACCACAACATATGTCGACGATATTGCTGCGGCCGACCTTTCTGGCCCTCCTCAAGCTACACCTCAACCACGCGGCGACAATTTGACCCACCAAGCCGACCCCGGACCCCTCCGCCACCCCAAAACCGCGCCTCCCCGGCGGACACCTTCCCATCTACCTTTCCATCAAGCACAAACGCGTCATCCGGCGCCTCCGCAGACTCGCCCGAGACTCGCGACGCCACGCGGGTCCGAAACCAGACACCCTAGACGCCGAGATCAATGCCGGAGGGGCTTCGGTACGCGACAAGGCCCGGGGCATTCTCAAGCCCGACAGCGGAGACACACCCCTCACACCGGACGCCATATCTACCGAGTGTCGCAAACTAACGAACCATGAGATAAAAGTCACCACAAGAAAATCCGATGCGTACCGCAAAAACAAAAACAAAAAAATCATACGATGCTAGCCCCCGTATGTTCCATAGCCGCCTCAAAGCGCGAGCCCAAGGACAGAAACGCACCATTCTCCGGATGACACATGTACTTGTTGACACCACCACAGCCAAAACCCTCACAGCCAACCCGGCGAGTGCTGCCATAGAAAGCCCCTACGCCGCACCACTCACCAAAGCCATCCCCGCCAACCCCGGGATACCCCTTGGGAACTTCCGACCAGCCCCGACCCATTCAAGATCGAGTCTAAGGGATACCCCAAAATCCGTCTCTCCTCCCAATACTCCCGCACCCTGCTGCACGAGACAAAAAGCTCCTCAGTAAGGGAAAATCCTCAGGCCCCGACTTAATCCCGAACGAAATCCTGAAGTGGCTACCGGAGAGCAGCACCTCACCCCTGCATATCCTCTTCCGGCATATGGCTAACAACTTGTACACCCCCATCAACATGGTGCACAAGCGTCGCATGTTTGCTATACGAACGGGGCTCCCCGGCCGAATGTGGCAACTACCGACCCATCGCTCTCATGAACTGCGTGCTGAAGCTGTGGACAGCATGCCTACGCGAAATCGGGGCTGCGTCCGCCGGACGGGAGCACGGCATTTGGTGCGGCAGAAATGATGGCTTCGTCCTAGGCATGCAGATAAACGATGGTCTCACCACAATCTTGACCGCGTATGCTGATGCAAAGGTACCCGGCATATGTTGACTTCAAAGGCGCCTTTGACTCCACCGACCACGCGACACTTTTTAAAACCACGACGAAAATGGGCATGCGTCCACGTCGTCGTCGACACCACCCGCCAATTTGAGGTCCAATGATCTAGCAACTAGCCGAATCCAATATGGATACGGAGTCCGGGCCGCGCGCGCTCAATGCATGCCATCGCATTCGAACCTGACTCGAAACCCCGGAGTCCTCCCCCCCCACCCCCCCCCCCCCCCGCCGCTCAACCGGCCGCGTGGCACCCCCACAAGCACCGAGTATAACTCAAGCTCGCTACCATAAATTGGACTCCCTACCCACGGGAGAATTCTACTTCAGCGTCCGGGACGCACACCAACTAGTGCTTCACAAGCCCGACGGCATAACCTCCCATACCCTCAACCGCCGGAGGGTCGAACACCTTCACTTTCTCTTCCGACCGGACCGAACAAATAAGACGTTTGCAGCGCGGAGGTTTACGCGCTCCTGGGCAGAGTATGCACTCTTACGAGTGTCGACGACAAGTCCCAACATCAAATTCGAAAGAAAAGATGGGCCACAGACGACCACGTTACACTGGCAATCATTACCGCTCTCCACGCCCAAACAAAACTTTTCAGCTACCTTCTCAGACAACAAATCTATCTACACCTCCCGATATCACAGCCCATACCCCGAAGATGCGGTTTCCGGCGCGAGCACCCCCCCCCCCCCCCCCCCCCCCCCCCAACCCCCACCAAAGACCTATACTTGTGGTCTGAAACCTCCCTTGCCAGCCACTACGAATACGATGACAAATGCATATTGAAAGCTTTGCAACACGCTCTCCGTAGCGTGCACGCTCAGCGACGCGAGTCTACCGCCACCGTGCTCGTCCTCCCGCCCGAGTGGACAGATGCGTCCTACAAGAAAGCCCGCCTCGTCAACCACCCATGCATGCATAAACTGTGCAAGCTCCCCGCGGACCTGCTCACCAAGTTCCGGTCACCATACCAACACACCCAGCTAGCCCCGGTCGCGAACCTTGGCATTAAATGGCCGGTGGGAGTGTACCAGGTGGCTTCCGCCAACTACTTCAACACCATCAACACAGTAGAGGCTTCAACCACGATGCCGGCTGCCCTACCCGCGAGCAGTACGCCCGCCCCCATGGCGGTCCCGGCGGCCGAAACCGGATGTAATTAATTTATTCCGCCCGCCCACTGCCGCGCGCCCGCTCACGCGGATTGGGCCAGAGCAGCGAGATTGTAGGGCTTCTAAAGCGAGATGCAAAATAGACCACCGCGGATATAGCGTCGCGATGACGTGTGATATAAGCATGAAGCAGTATATTACGAGTATGTCACGGAATGACTACATACGAGTAAGGCTACGGGGTAAATACAGGGTAATACATGCTAATTACAAGGTGGTCCGGGAGCCTAGCTAGTGCTCCGGGCCCTATACCCTGACCGCACTCCGCACTTCCACCTCGAAACCACCCAACGGCCGGCAGGCTCGGACGCAGCCAGAGCCGCAACGACATGCCCCCGCCTCTATTCTCAACACACCGCCCCGCGAATGGCGACTACTACACGCAATGCCGGAATTCAGCCCGCTGAATACATTAATCCCGCCCATACAACCCATGGAAAGATGGCACGACCCGAAACGCTTCACATACACCGACTGCTCCCGAATTCACCGTGGCGGAATGATATGAATCGGCGCCGGGCTTTACACGCCGGGCAATAAACCTACCGCAGTGGGAGTGGACGCAGACGAAATTCGCCGCACTATCACCATAGCTTAACTGGCCGCCATCTCGGTGGCCCCGGAATCTGAGCTTCCGGAGCACATCCTCTCAGATAGCCCTGTCTCCCTTCACCTAATAGAACGCATGATGTACCGCCCGGTCACCTTACGACGCCACGATCACAAAAATATTACTCAAACGCATTGTATACCAACTTAGACAACGAGCGGATGTTGGACTCCGAACCATCCTCCAGAAAGTCAAAGTCCACATTGGGGTCAAAGGCAACGAACAGGCCGACACCACCGCCGGAGAACTAGCCAACGGCACAACCCTACCAGACATCACCGTATCATTAGGCGCGATTCCCGAGCCGGCCGATGCCGTATGGCTGACCCCATGCCAAGGAGCGCCGACCACCACCCTCACCCCCCACAACCTGAAAGCCGCCCTCCGGAAACACGCCACCGCTAATGTGAGCTGCGACTCCACGAACGAGACCCTGCACTTCCACCTCATAGACAAGGCGATGACCACGTGTGCAATGCCGGACTTCATCACCCCCTCAGACATCACGATCTCAGAAAGAATCCCCATATGAATCCACATTCATATGGGGAACACACTCATATGATACGCAATAAGACGCAAAGGCCAGCCGTCCTTCACGTGCGGGAAATGCGGAGAACACCTCGGCAACGGCCACATGGTAGGCAACTGCCGCCCTCAATGACCGGCCTTAAGCCATAGCGACACAACAACACGCTTAAACTCCTTATCCGAGAGTTGGAAGACCTTAACGTCGGACGCTGGCAAGTATTATCGACGGACGCGGGGCAACAAACATGTGGCCGACTTCTCCTCCCCAACTGACCGAGACACTCTCATCTCCGACCAAACAGACATAATCATCCACACCGTCCCGCGCGTCAACAAACCCAACCGTCTGGCGGACACCCACGAAGGGGAAACCGAAGGTCCCAGCCCTGCCCAAGCACCCATCCTGATCCCCACGACCATGCTACCCGCCCACCTTCGCCCAAAACACTGCAAGCCGGACGTCGTAAATTGAAATTGAAATTGAAATTGATTACAACGTGCTAATCTTACCCGCCCATACTTAGTTGCTCTTAGGGCCTGCCATCTCTAACCATAGTAGGGAACACATATAGTGTAATTACAGCGCAAGCTTCCGGCCATCCTCTTTCGTTTCCAAGCCCCGCCTCCTTCCATGACATGATCACTAGCTGTGTTGTTTTCGGATAGCTACGGGTAGTCGCCATTACGAGTGCGACTACCGCTAATTGGCGTATGGGGATATTACGAATGCAGTACTCGCCCGCTCCCGAATAGGTTTTTCCGTACATTGGTAATGCACAGGAACCGCGCAATCTTCTGTCGTCCTGCGTCTTGGCTCCACCTGCCGCCATCGCTCAAAATATCCCGCATGTCGTGGCGTTGATCGCCCCACCACGCCGGCTGTGGCGGTCCGCCGGCCTCGGCCGCGGTCCGCCGACACTGCCTCCATCTTGCCCGTGTGAGCTCTTGCGGTAGGATCCCCAATACGGGGGTCTGGAGGGGGAAAGGCGGGCATCAACCCTCCCCCCCCCCCCCCCCCCCCCCCTCTCCCCCCGTCCGCGTGTCGTCGCTCCGTGATCGGCAGGCCGGTCCTGCTCGCCCGTGCGCCGCTCGCCTCCGCACCGCGCCTCGTTGCCGTAGCCGCGGCGGCGTACGCATCGTCAGATTCGACTGGGACCCAACCACCAAAACTATATCTCCAGCGACCCAACGGTCCGTCCCAAAAACAAATCGAATTCAAATACTACACTTATCTCAATCATGCCACCGTACACCCCAAGTGGGGGCGGAGGATTCGCAGGTGCGGCAATCATGCCACCGTACACGCTCTTATCTACAACAAATACCAACCCATGGCGGAAGCCCTTCGTCACCAAGGCTGGGCTTAGCTTGGCGGATGGCGGACAAACGGAGGGGAGCTGACCGTCGTTGCGGCTTGGCGTAGCGTGGCATGCGGGCAAGAGCCCGCTGCACCGCGCGATGCACTGGGGGCACCTGCGGGCGGCGGCGCTGCTGCTGCAAGCGCGGGGGCCCAGGTGGGGGCGGAGGATTCGCAGGTGCGGCAATCGTGCCACCGTACACGCTCTTATCTACAACAAATACCAACCCATGGTGGAAGCCCGTCGTCACCAAGGATGGACGTGTCCGCCGATTGAAATCACTCTTGTCACCATAAGCCATAGCGATACCATGCACAAACTCACGCTAGAAATCGTCCAACGCCTCACGGTCCTCCGCCCCAAGAAGCAACCCCCGTACATACCCCCTTCACCCCTAAACGCCGCTGCAATCCGCCTCGTTAGAAAGCTCCAAAGACACTCGATGAGATGGCTTCATACACTCCTCCGCATATCCCGACATGCCCTCAAACCTGCCATGTCCAAACTCAGTACCTCCCACAACCTACCTCACACACCCACCATTAACAGCCACGTATCCGAAGATCACTGTACACGACACCCCCGCTACGGCAAGGGGGGGGGGGGGGGGGGGGGGATTACCAAGCAGCGTGCGTGCGTGGAAGGAGGAGGAGTGCAAGCGAACATGAGGAAGGCCGGAAGTTGAATCCGTAATCCCTAGGGTTCCCACAGCATTATAAAGCAAGTTCTAAGAGCAACTCGGGTTGGGCAATGGAGAGCAGCAAGTCAGCATGTTGTAATTCAATTTCAATTTCAATTTTTGAAGCGGCCGTTTGCCCGGTGTAATTAAACCTCATATTGGTATGGACGATGTATCCGTGCATTGTGCATGCCAATGCGGGTATGACCACAAATTATAAGCAAGCATTCGGACGTAGTCATCGGTAACTATCAATAAGAAACAAATACGTTATGATGGTTGACGAACAAACACAGTTTAGCAGACGAGGTATTTCTTGGGCTAGGCTAGGCTAGGAGTGGATGGGACCAGCCTGATTCCTTACCTCCTGCTATGAGTGTATGAGACTAGCAGGTACCCGTAGCGACTACAGGGTACCCGTATAAGGAGTCGCTACGTCCTTGATTACATGTGCGCTAGACGCAACATTCAAGAAATCCACACAGAAATCCAGAAGGAAATCGCAACTTCCCTGGCGGTCCTTCCGCCCCGACCTCTTGCTTTCTTCGTGGTCAATCCGTTCAGGCACTTCGAAACTTTGTCGCCGGCCAACCTGCTGAGTTCCGCCGTCACCTGTCGCGCACACGGCGGGGGCTGTTGCAGCGGGTCTCGGCTTGCGTGCATGGTACCCTGGGCGGCATTCTCTCTGCCGGTGTGCAGATGGCCAAGTCTGATGCGTGTGCTCGTGCCCACTCTGCGTCTTCTCATGTTCCTGCTTCCACCCCGCAGTCGATGTAGAGGAGTAGAGGACCTTTCTGATTGCCTTTTATTTTGGTGATTTCCGATATCGCCTTCTGCTGCTAGCTCATGTAATCAGTACGTACTGGTTCCCGTAGTCGCTATGTATTATTTATGCGGACAGCACGACTACCGCCGACTTCGACGATTCACGGTACGGTACGAGTACCTCGAAGTACCTGCTACTGCAGGCGGAGGGGCGGTAGGACTGCTACTGGTGTGAATTACAAAAATGGCAGTAACAAATCCACCAACGGGTACCTGTACTGCTAATATCCAGCACAACTGGTACTGGTACCGCCGTACGGTACCGGAAATGTTCGCAATATAACGACCAGGAAGCAGGGTACTGGTAGTACCGGTACGACCCGGTCACCCGGTGCGGTATGTGCTCTGCCGGATGGCGCCGCGGACAAGCCGAATTGGACAGACGAAACAGCAGCGCACTACCCTGGCTGCCTGGTCCAAAGCGGTGAAGTTGCGCTGCGAATGCGTAGTGAGGCTCCTGCGTTTGAGTGCGTGTGCGGTCGCTCAGCCCAAAGCGAGCAGCGCGTATCCGAGTCGGGCGGGGCGTGGCGGAGAAGCTCCGCCGCTACGGGAAACTCGCACCCCCCCAAAGTGCGCCCCAACCACCTAGCTACCTAGAGCGCCTTCGCGACGAGCGGTGTCTGCCGTTACATACCCAACGGCAGCAGCTGAAGCCAGCTAGGGAGGAGAAATGAAGGCGACAGCAGCAGTGTCTGCTTCTTTCCACGGCGTCCTTGTGAAATTTTGTTCAGATAAAGGCATTATTCAGATAAAAAGACGTAATAATTATTGGCCCTGGTGTGGGTCACCTGAGCTGGCAATGTGCCCCCCTCCCCAGTTGAGCATCTTCGCGGCCAAGGCGGAGCAGCAAGGCGCGCTTGAGGCAAGGTGAGCCAGGCAGTCGGGCGCCGGACCCAGTCCTGTATCTTTGGGGGGCAGTGACACGGTTAGCTGCCGTCCTCAAGGGGTCAGAGCAGGGGTTGACTCCTCCCGCCATCCGTCTCTCCACTTACAACTGACTTCTGCCTGCGCACCACCGTGCACAGCCTCCTGGCGCAGAGCCAGCCGCCGCTGGCACCGGGAATGGAGGGCATAGTGGACGTCACAATGACCAGCCGACCGTCCAAACCCACGCCCACCGCAGAGGCGCCTTCTACTGACTGGCAGTCGGTGGTGAAGGATATGCTCAGCATCCACTTGCCCTCGAGCAAGCTGCAGCCGCGGCCAATCAACACCGACAACACCGACAACCGCCGCTCCTCGGACTTCGGTGGCAGCCAGTCATATAAGAACTTTGCGTCGCTGGACCCGGAGCCGCTGCGATCCGGCTCGCCTCGGGTGAGTTGCTGCCCTGTGGCTGCTCAGCCACTCCCCTTCAGTCTCGTTGGGCTGTGCCGTGTAGCATCCTTTGAGGCCTGTATGCTGTGCGTGTGCCTTCCGTCAGGCAAGCCGCTCCCCGATGGCGGTGGCGTCGCCCCGCTCCAGCGGCAGCGGCCTTTTTCTTCTCCGCATCGATGAGAGCCAGGCGCTGGACACCTCATCCGACTGCGGCAGTGATCTGGGCGACCCGGTGGACCTGGCAGGCGTGCAGGAGGAGCGCATGCCCCGGCGCTCCAGGCTTGCCTCGGACAGCGGCCATGTCAGGTCTGTTGCGCCAGGAGCAACATGGGGTTTCCAATGAAAAATCGGGTTCACATTCATTTATGCCCCTGCCTTCCCGCTCCCCTCTCGATTCGTCCACTACCATCTCCACAACTTTCTTCCATGGAAGATATTCAGCTCAGGCTGGTAATCAGTGACAAATCAGGGTACGCTTGAGAGCCAATAGCACAGCTGCCACACTTATTTATCTCCATGCGCTCGGAAATCGACCGCAGCCTTATCAGGGTATTCCCAAAAGGGGGGCGGGGGGGGGGGGGGGGGGGGGTGACTGCCAAGGATGCGGGTGTACCGGCATTGACAATCAGCGTTAGCAGAAAAAATTGGCCGCCATATAGGAAGTGTGTTCATGCTGCAATCTTCCAAGTGCTCTCATCACTTGATTCAAACTGAGCCTGCCATTTTGTGAATGCCGCCAGGGCCAGTGACACTGGTCGAGACGCGTGGGATGTGGCCGTTGCCAGAGAGGAGGAGGAAGCCGCAGGCGCAACAGCAACATCGCCATCTCAGTCACATCCAGCCATCCTGGAGTCGGACATGGTCAAAATCAAGGGGCTGCAGATCAGGTGCGGGCCCCACTGGATCAGCGTCGACACACAGCTCTTGCTGCCTGGCTTGCGGCTGAGCCCTCCCGTTTCCTCACGCGGCTGGAGCAGGACGTCCCCAAAAAGCACCCAAGAAAAACCAGCTGAAGCAGAGCCGGCCAAGGGCCCCAGGGACGGCAAAGATGTCGCCTCACTGGCCAAGTACCGCCCAAGCACGTCCTCGCTCGGCAAGATGGCGGCCGTGTTTCCCACGTCGCATGCGCGCAAGATGCGGCGCAGTGTTGTGCACCGCATTTCAGACCACGGCGGCTCGTCCGATGCGGAGGGGCGGCTGCGGTTTGAGGAGGAGCGCCTGGAGCTAGAGGGCCTCAAGCGGTACAGCGCCCACCCCTTGCTGTTGAGCTCTTGTACCATTTTGCCCAGCTCGTGTACGCCATTGAGTGGGGACGCTGAGCCCTTATTGTGGTGTGTTCTGGCAGGGACGTGGAGGCCAGTGTGGGTGGGAAGAAGTTGCATGCCTGAGGCCAGCAGCTCACCACCTGAT
Source organism: Tetraselmis striata (assembly GCA_006384855.1). Classification (NCBI taxonomy): domain Eukaryota; kingdom Viridiplantae; phylum Chlorophyta; class Chlorodendrophyceae; order Chlorodendrales; family Chlorodendraceae; genus Tetraselmis; species Tetraselmis striata. The sequence continues at coordinate 11,057 of VCJN01001873.1, forward strand.
ATTCAGGGATATGAAGAAGTGGGGAACTTCTTGCCCCTGCGTAGCGCATTAGACCATTCACCAAGCCGCCCCCTATTAGTGCCGCTTACTGTACACAATGTCAGATACCGGCAAGCCTCTTCCGCCCCTTGAGGTGCCACAATTATGTAAGTTCAACTGTGCATTGAATGTACTGCGCCATATGTAGCTTACATGCATGGAAAAAAATATGGACTGGATGCGGTACTGTGCACATGTCAAGCTGCGCGGTGCAGCGGTTTCTGTTGCCCTTGCCCTTGCGGCTGAGCTATAGTGCCTTACATGGGTGATGGCCGACGGTCAGGGTGCCACCGCAATTTGCGTGTCTAATATCCATGGTCTGATTTTGCTCCAGCACAGGGCTGGCTGCTGCCTAGCAAGCAAACCCTCGCGCGCTGCTGGCAGATAACTGCCCCTACTAGCTGAGCTTATAGAGGCCAATCGCAGGCCCAACGAAGCGGAACACGATCCAGGCTCCAATCACCACAAATACAGCTCCAAAGGCGAGCTTGTTCGCCCAAAACAGCAGGCCCCGCTCCCCCATGTACGCGTTGTAGAACTTTTCGAAAAGGTTCATCTTCTCCCAGCCCTCCGGAAACAGCTCGCCCTCCTTCCACGGGGCGGCAAACTGACCGGACGACTCGCGGTCTACCATCCCCTGCGCCGTGGCCTTCCGCAGCTCCGTCTCCAGGTCCCCGCTGCCCTTTCCCCGCTTTCGCGCCCGCTCCAGCGCCTCTAGCCTGGCCTCCGCCTCGTCGTCATCCGAGGACTGCGCGCGAACGGCGACGGGAAACCGCGGCGCCTGACGCTGGCCCGGGGCCGCCGCCGTCAGGATTCCGCGCCGGGCGATCACGAACGGCGCTCCTCGCCGCCGAGCGGCGGTGCCAGCCCTTGGGCCCGCGGGCGCGCTGGCACTGGCGACTGCGACAACGCACTGCATGCTTGTTGAGCTTGATCCCAGGAAGCTGGCGAGGGTGGCAGACTGGCGTCGAAGTGACAGGCGCGGCAGCCCTTGCAGCGGCGGCGAGAGTATGGACGGGTGAACGTAGGGTAGTGAGCTCCACAGCACGCGGAGAGGTGAAGTAACCGGGGATACGAGCACGTTGTATTTTGTATGATGATACGGTACTGGTACGTATGGGATTAGTGGCTCCGCGTGATGCAGGTAGACAAGTGTTAGTCGCTATGTTGGTTCAGATAGACAAGTGAATAGGTGGTGCATGATGTACGCGTGCAGGCATGACCCTACTTAATATCTTTATTTGCCATCACTACTGCTGGTATAGATATGAATTAGGCATGTAGAGGACCTTTCTGATTGCCTTTTATTTTGGTGATTTCCGATATCGCCTTCTGCTGCTAGCTCATGTAAATATTATATATGAATTATAGGCATCCTGAGTGGATAAATAAGGATTAAGTACTCGCTAAAGGCTCTGCCCGCACCGCGACGGCGACATCATCACATGACCATAATGGGATCGCGGCATCCAAATCACCGCTGCTGCGCCATCATGTTTTACAGACGTAAACTACCGGAAGTACGGGTACCGGTGCGTATCATCCTGCCAGACTGGCAATCGCAAGGATTTGGGGGTGATTTAAATTACAGGGTATCCGCCACCGGTAACTACTGCCCGTGCTCGCCGCCTGTCCGTACCGAATAATATTAGTCGTTACACTCATCGCCCTCTTTGCGCGGTTGGGAGAGTAACTTTTTCGACAATGAATATTATCCTGTTCTGTAGGACGCAAAGGGTGCTGATGACCACCAGCAGCGACCACAATAAGCAACCTTCGCCTGTGCACCACCCGCCAGGAACTGAGCGCCAGAACCACACCCGCCTCACGTACCCGCAAGCGTCCCAGTCTGTCCGCAATGAGCCCCGTCGCAGCCTCCGCTGCACAGGCCGGTGCCAGCATGGCGACGTGCCGCGTGCTGCCCCGCAGCGGCGGCCGTGCCACCTCCGCCAAGACAGCGCGCCCGCGTACCGTCCGTGTGCTAGGCTCGGCGGGTAAGCCCCCCCACGCCCCCCCTTCTCGTCTCCTACAAGCGGCTGTTGTCGTTGCCATCCGTCCAGATGACATGAAAGCTGTGCCACACCATAAGTAGCGTGGGAGGATGGCAAAGGGGTGGCTGGTCCCGCTCAGCCGGGGGGCCAGCTAGCTGGGGGCGGTGACCCAGCCGAGGCGCAGCATCCTGCAGCGCGTGCTGAGTCTACCGGGTAGCGACGCTGCAGCCGCCTCTCAAAGCTCTGCTGGTGTGCGCTTGCCGCAGAATCGGCCGAGAAGATCATCGAAAGCGCGTCCACGGCATCGGACGGCCGCACTTTCAGGCGGTCGCTTAACAAGACGGGGCGCTACATCCGCAAGCCGATCAACGACGCAGACAGCCTAGAGCTGATGGACGAGCATGGTGTAGGGTACTCCAAGTATGGCCTGGTCGCCCGCATGCGCACCACCGACTATGAGTACACCACCGGCGATGTCAGGGTCAAACTTGCGGAGGCGTACGGTTTCTGCTGGGGCGTGGAGCGTGCGGTACAGATGGCGTACGAAGCGCGCAAGGCGTACCCGGGGAAAGACATCCACGTCGTGAATGAGATTATTCACAACCCATCTGTCAACGGGGTAAGGTTACCAAGGCGTCAGCGCGAGTCCCCCTCCCTCGCTCCATACCGGAATCACACATGAATGCTGTCACGCTCACTGCGGGGCGCTGTTCGTCTGCTTGCCCTCACAGCGCCTGCGTGAGATGGGGTTCAACATCATCATTGAGGACAACGGCAAGGATTTTAGCGCCGTGAAGCCGGGTGATGTGGTGGTCCTGCCTGCCTTTGGTGCCACCCTGGAGGAGATGAAGTACCTCGACGACATGGGCTGCCAGCTGGTGGACACCACCTGCCCATGGGTGTCAAAGGTCATACCCCCTGCCCCTTAATCTCATGGCACTGTGCCACACCAAGGCCGGCAGGGTCACCTGCATCACCAGCTTACCCTTAGTCGTTCCTGTTACAGGTGTGGAATGCAGTGGACGCCCAGGCCAAAAAGTCATTCACCTCCATCATCCACGGCAAGTACGCTCACGAGGAGACCAAGGCCACTGCGTCCTTTGCTGGGGACTACCTGATTGTAAAGAACATGAAGGAGGCCAACTACGTGGCGGACTACATCCTCAACGTGCGGCCATGATGTGCTCCTCGTCTAGGCACCTGAGCTCAACCGCCGCTCAGCTGTGTCTAACCCCACGTACATGTCTCCTGACGCACACAGGGCGGCGAGAAGGCAGAGTTTATGGAGAAATTCAAGTATGCCATGTCGGAGGGCTTCAACCCGGAGACTATGCTGGATGCGGTTGGCATCGCCAACCAGACCACCATGCTGAAGGTAAGCCACATAAGAGACAGGAATCGTCTCGGTCAGTATCCGGAGTGAGTGGCGATGTTCCTTTGCTGAAGAATTTCCTGCAACAGGGCGAGACAGAGGAGGTCGGCAAGCTGTTTGAGACGACCATGATGAAGAAGTATGGCCCGGCCGAGCTGAAGAACCACTACCTAGTGATGGACACCATCTGCGATGCCACTCAGGTATGTGTCAGCCCCGCTCTGTTGCTGTGGCAAGGTTTCCCCATGTAGAAACGAAACGCTTCTGACGCGGCCCTGATGGGCATTTCTTCCAGGAGCGGCAGGACGCCATGCAGATCCTGGTCAACCAGCAAGATAACCCTGCGGAGAAGCTCGACCTCATGGTGGTCGTTGGTGGCTTCAACTCCTCCAACACCAGCCAGCTGCAGCTCATGGCGGAGCAGAAGGGCATCCCGTCGTTCTGGGTGGACGGGCCCGCCTGCATTGACGTGGCGAACAACGCCGTCACGCACCGGATGTACACCAATGATATGGTTGACACGGCCAGCTGGCTGCCAGAGGGGAAGATTACAGTGGGCGTGACCAGCGGCGCATCCACGCCCGACTCGGTGGTGGAGGATGTCCTGGATAAGGTGTTCCGGATCAAGGACCCCAATTTTGCGGGCATTGAGCGCCTCGCTACCGCCGTGGCTGTTGACACCCCGGATGAGGAGCACGAGGAGTAGAGTCCTCCCTTTTTGTCATGATAGGGTGTGCCCCTTTTTCACCCGTGCTGTGCTAGGCAGGCGCAGGCGCAGGCAGTGGCAAGCACCCCGTAATATTATTACTATGACCCTCAAGCAGGATCAGCAACATGATGTTGTGCAGATGGACTGCCCACATGTGAAGCATTGCCATCAAATTGGATTTCTGTAAACAACAGAACGGCACGTGTTGCAAGTACATCTGCTCGAGTCTTGCAGTTGCAAAGCCCCCTTCCTTGCAGACTGCATACTAGCAGCCCTGCTTTGTGCCCCTAGTCTAGTAAGTCTAGTGAGTCTAGTAAGTAGTGACCACCTAGCTTCACATGTCGCCTGAATTAGCATTCAAGTGGAGGTAGTGGCGGTTGGGTGTTGGTCGATAGCTCTCCCATGGGTCTCTCCCCCAAAATGCTCAGTACAGCCTAATGGTGCTGCTGAATATATACGGGTACATATCACGGTAATATATGCAGCAGCCCTCATTCTTGTTGATATTGACTTGTAGGCTGGGCCGCTCTATGTATGTCCTGGTAGCTTCGTAGGACTGCTTGTGATGGTGCGAAATATAAACAGCATTAGCTTTTACTTACTTGCGACTTCATTGCGCCATAGTCAAGTATGTCCATTGAGCGATGTAGGTCAATCATCTCCCGTTTGTGCAACCAAATTGAATTGCCTGTATAGGCAGTAGATAGCCGCCGGAGTATACATGCGGCAAACACTGGTATACAGCGCGGCGGCAGGAATCGCTAAAAGAGAAATTCGAGCAGGAGAAAAGTATCTGATGGTAAATAATCGAAATAATACAATAATGATAACAGCAAAGCTGTACCTCAATATTAATGTAAAAGACAGTCAGTCCGATCTATTACCGAGCAGGGCCATAGGAGGGGTACCCGGTACGCCTCCCATTAGTAATTCAGCATTACACATATCAATAAATCATTGTCCCATATCAATAAATCATTCAGGGGCGATGGACTATGCAAATAACACGGATTCTCTAGGAAACGGGGTGAAATTCCTGTGCTATGAGATGGGGCTACAGTACATAGCAACCATGGATTTTCATCCGGATTGCGACTGCTCTTCTTTGGCTTGCCTTTAAAGCTATCGCGCTTTGGCACTTGGTGCCATGCTGTGCGATCGGTCACGATCAACTGCCACGTGGTGTCGATGCCAAACACCTTCAGGGATTTCTGAATCGCGCGGTCATAGGTCAAGTTGGGGCTGCCCCCAGGGTGCTTGTAAGGCATCCATGATGACAAGATGCGGCGGAGTAGACGCTCATCCGGCTGACGTCCATCCGGCTGACATGTCCAAGTACGTCAAGTTGCCGCCGGGCTATCTAGTAGTCAATGGATCAGACTCCCAGCTCCTTGCACAGCCTCTCTGTAGATGTGGCATCTCCAGGCGTCCTTGTGTGCTGACCCTGCCACATGCACATGTATTGTCCCACATGCATTGAGCATGGAAAAGCCAAACGCGGGAGTACATAGCCTCGGTCAGTGACCAGCACTGACAGCCGTACAGGAGGATGGAGAGGATGACGGTGGTGTAGATGGCTCGCTTGGCACGAGAAGATGATGTAGGGTGCGAATACGCACCGGTGCAAGCTCACAAATACCTTCCCTGACGACTCGATCCTGCTGCCAACATCATGGGTATCGCTGCAATCCCGGGCCAACAAGCTGCCAAGGTACTTGATGCTATTCACCACGTGCATGAAGAGGCCCCTGGGCATATCGATGTCTGACAGGTATGCTCGATCGAATGTTGATGGATGGGTGTTGGCTGCCGAAGTCGTTGCACAAAAGAGCACCTCGGACATGCTAGCATCATTGATTGGTGAGCCGACATGCACCTCTAGGCCCCATCGCTTCAAGTGTTGAATCAACAGCAGGGTGAGCTTCACCAAATCGGCACGGGAGGCAAAACTGACACCCGTGTCATCCGCGTGCTCCGAATTGGTGACGCAGATTTCGTTGCCACGTGTGAGGGGTCTGCGGCCGGTCACTGTGAGGTCATTGCAGGTGTGGAAAATGCAGAGGGCGTACCCAACAATAGTGTCGGCACGCATTGTCTTCATCATAACCTCCATGAAGAATGTGAATAGCTCAGGTCCCAGTAGAACTCCCTGCTTGACGCAGGCGATGGGGTCGTACACAAAGGTGACGCCGTCAACCTGAATAAATTGCACCCGGACGTCACGCAGCTCGCGTAGCTAGGAGACAAGCTTGATGGCACTCTTTGCCTCTCCATAGCCAATAAGCACATGCGCTGACGTGATACACAGTCGAAGGCCTTCACCAGGTCGAGGAGCAAAAGCCAGGTTTCCAAGCTCTGCTCACAGCGCTTCTTGATGACCTGCTTGACTACGGTACAGATCGAGTCAAAGCCTCACTAGCATTCCAGCTAAACTGAAATTACTGCCGACATTAATTAAAATCGTAGTGATCAAACACGAGACGGCAGGAGGAAAATCAACTCATGCTTGATATCACACGTGCCGCAATAATATTAATGTGCAGCAGTATATTTAGGCATAGGTGCGATTTTAATTAAGGTCCCCGATCCACGCCAGCAGTACCGGGTACCCCTACAAGCGACTATGGCTCCGCTTGGTAATCATGCTGACAATGTTATGGGAAATGTACACCACATCATGACGGGTTTACATATGTAGTTTTAAATGTGACGATTTATGACGTTGATTCTGTATGTACATATCATGTGGAGGATCTAGCGATGTACATGTATATACCGTCGCGTGGCGGTGCTGATAATATGGCGGATGATGATACAGTAGTGCTGTAAATTGCCCGTAATATGCCGCCTGTCAATATATATGTATTATGGGACCAACATAATTCATGATATGTCTCACAGCTGTAAGAAGGCGGTATATACACGATAGTATTACGAATAATATAAGGATAAGTCTTACTGGCGGCGGCGGTTCGATCGACGGCCCGCCGCCGAGCGCCACGGTCACGTCTCGGGCGCCTCCCCCGGCCGGCATCGCCAGCAGGTTGTTTTGGAGCAACGGCGCCGAGCACCGCAGCAGGTACGTCATACAGCCCACTGACAAGAATTCATACCCACCTGCAACTTCAGAACTTTTCAGACCTGTCGTGGACCCATGCGGTGGGGCAGTAAAGGATCGGCTCCACATCCCTGATCACGAGTGTACCGATCCCTGCTATCGGGATCCCTGCCGTCGTCACGCGGCTTTTTTTGAGGCTTTGAAACAGCACAGCGAAGGAGCGGTCTCCGGACGTAATGATGCCGGCATCCGCTGTCGCATGTCGGAGCAGGCTGGCAACCGCTGGCAGCCAGATACAGCACCAAACGCGCGTCGCGCGCTCTGTTCCGGTTCAGCTTGACAAGTATCGAGGCGGTGGCAGCCATGTGAGCGGGCCCTCACCTCACGGTTGGATTTGTTAACAACAAACAACAGCCTGGCGAGAGTGATGGTGGTGGGCGGCGGTGGGGGGGGGGGGGGGGGGGGGGGGGGGGGGGGGGGCGGGGGCGCTTTTGCATGCAATTCTCAAAATAGTAGCGACCATGTATATTCATCTCTTACCAAGTAATAAATGCACATCTAATGTATGGGTGCATGTGACACTGCTCGGCGCTCCCAGAGCAAGTGCAATGTATCGCCGAATCCCGATGATTTGTTGCGCTCAGGCAAGCCCTGCCCTCGGACGACATGCGTGTCAGACATTCATCGGCCTCCGCAGGGCGTCCACATCGGTCACAGCCGCCAGCACCACTTCCGAGTCTGCCGCCCAGCATCTGCTGGTGGTGGACGCCTTGCCGTGGATATACCGCTGCCACTTTGGCTTCAAGAACACCCGCCTCCGTAACAGTAGCGGTGTGGACACTTCTATTTCCTTCGGCGTCATGACCTACCTGCTCAACATGCTTGATATGGAGCCAGCACCGACACACATGGCCGTGGTCTTTGATGCCGGGGGCATGACCTTCAGGTGCCTGCCAGGTCTGTGGTAGAGTGGACACCGCTAGCCGGGGAGGGGGGAGGGGGGGGGGGGCAGCATGAGACAGGCTGTAAGTATTGCGTGACAGGTCATGCCAGGTCATGTATTGCCAGGTCATGTATTGACAGGTCATGTATTGCCTAACACACGTCATGCTGCAGGCACGAGATGTTCTCAGCGTACAAGTCGCAGCGGCCACCGACACCTCCTGAGATCATAGAAGCACTGCCCCAGGTACGTTCCATGTTGGAGACCAGGTATGTGATATTGGGTGATCACATGACTGTTTGTTGGCGCCATGAACTGCTGCCCACCCGCGCCTGCAGGTCCAGGGGATACTACAGGCCATGGGCCTGCCTATACTGAGGGAGTCAGGGGTGGAGGCGGATGACGTGGTTGGCGCGCTGGCTGTACGAGCCCATGCTGCTGGCATGTCGACATCCATAGCTTCGCCCGACAAAGACTTCCAGCAGCTGCTGCGCCCCGGTCTGGACCTGATCCGCCCGGATTCCAAGCAGCCTGGACAGGTCAAGCTCTACACCGAGCAGGACTTTGCCACAGACTATGAGGTGTGTGGCCTCATGTCTGCCAAACCGCTGTCATGGAGGAAGATATCTGTAACCATGCTCATGTTGCAACAGGGGTCCATCGCACCGTCGCAGTTCATCGATATCTTGGCCCTCGCGGGAGACGCAAGCGACGGGGTTCCAGGGGTACGGTGAAGGCATGTAAAGTACAGAGATATATGACTTTCCTTACGACATCGTCAGTCGTGCCAATCAGCATTTTTGTGCTAGATTGTCTCATGTGTGTTTGGTTAAGAGCGTCATCTCAATGTGCACACCAGGTGCGTGGAGTGGGGCCCAAAATCGCACTGCAGCTCGTCTCTCAGTATGGCGACGTGGAGGGTGCAATTGCGCATTCTGGCGAGGTAAACTGCCCCAGTTGTGGCAGCACATCTTTTTGCACACCGTATCTTGGGATTGGCCACAAAACCCATGCTTGGCTTCCCATTAGCTGCTGCAAGCCCATTTCTCTGGATTGGCCGCTAAGAGTTTATCCATCCTACATGACGGCGGCTTGATCATTTCCCGCGGCGCAGATCAAGCGGAAGAATGTGCGCGAGGTGCTCTCCAGTGCAGAGGGTGCTGCAACAGCCAGGCTGAGTCGGGAGCTGGTCACCATCCGGCTTGACCTGGAAGCGCCTGGGCTCGACGTTCCGTTGGAGAACTTCCGCTTGCCAAGCCCCGCGCAGCTGGCACGAGGCGCCGCAGCGCCATTTGGCGAGCTGGAGTTCCAGTCGCTCATGGCTCGCCTGGAATCTCGGGCGCTGGCCGCCCCGTCGGGTTGAGGAGAGACACCATGGGGAGGTGAGGGAGGGAAGGAGGGAGGGGGGGATTATTTTAATCACAACTGCTATTTACCGTGCTGCCTCACGGAAGATACACTCATGATTCATACGGTCACTGAGCTGTAGGTGCTTGGAAGGCATCACGGCATCTCAGTTGGGTAAACAGCCAACCCTTTACTTATGTGGAAGAGTATATTCACGAGTCATCATCCTGCACAGCAGTAAAATAAATAGTAGCAGCGTACGCGCGCGCGCCCGCACGGCACCTCGTATTTTAATAATATTTATTAAATAAGATTACATGAGTATTTATTAAATAAACTACGCGAACGCACGCCCCTGGCCGCCCGCCAGAGTCTGTATGATCGTCGTCCCGGGGCGAACTTTACTTTGTACTTTACTTTCTATTATCGTCGTATCGTCCTCGTCACCGCGCGAGCATACGAGTATTGCTGAACATCGTCAGTAGCCTTGTACCTGTACCTGTTGGTGGCGATGCCTGGTCGGAGGCTACCATGGCGGTTCCTGCCTCTGTTGGCCCGTAGCTGGATTTCCTTCTGGATTTCCTTCTGGATTTCTGTGTGGATTTCTTGAATGTTGCGTCTAGCTCATGTAATCACCTGTACCTGTACCCTGTAGTCAGCGGCGCTCGGGGCGGGGGCAGTACGTTGGCGGCGGTTATGGCGCGCGTCGAGGTAGGGGTGGTACCCGTGCCTGTACCTGTCGTATTGACGGTGACGATGCGCGCCGCTCCCATGACGCTTGAGGATGGCTACTCAGCAAGAGGTTGACGACGCGAAACACCCCAAGCAAGCCAGTGTGTGCTGCAGTGTGTGCTCTCAGCAGTATCCGTGGTTCACAGCGGGCTCACGCGACATTCTGCTCGCGACTTGGCGACGGCCACTTGCTGAGCTATTGTAAGCCAGCGGTGGCTTACTGCGCGCACTGCTCGTCCTAGCTCTGCAATTGAAGCCCTCGCTCGCTCGTCAGTCGGGACAGGCGTGCCCCCAGACAGTCGAGGGCCCGCCCGACCGGCCGATGTGCTCGCTCAGCTCGGCTATGGGGTGCTCCGCAGCCGCGGCACGCCAGTGGGCGGCGTGGCAGCTGCTGGACTCGCTGCTTCCCACCGGAGGCTTTGCGCACTCGCAGGGCCTAGAGGCAGCCGCTCAGGCGAGCGTGGTGGATGCCAGCGCCGAGAGCGTAGCGCTATTCTGCAGGCAGGCGCTACATAACACGGCGTCGTCGCTGCTGCCCTATCTGGAGGAGGTGCTGGCCGCGGCGGCACCGCTGGCCGCCGACCCAGCCAGCGACGCTATCGACGCAGCGCTGAGCCGGGTCGCGGAATTGGACAGCCGCCTGCACTGTCAGCTGGCGGGAAACCACGTGGCGCAGCGAGCCAGCGAGGCGCTGGGCGCGTCGCTGTTGCGAGCGTCCTGTGCAGCCTTCAGCAATGACAGCCAGGCGATGAGACGCCTGCTGGCAGGTCTCAGGGCAATGTACCGCCAGCGGGCCGGCGAGGAGCGCGGCCAACGCTCTAGCTGTCATCAGGTTTGCTTCCCCCAGTGAGGCTCAGTGCCAGCCAGGCATTATTAAAGCTCATGCGTGTCGCGGATGATAACCTCCCCTCCCAACTCGCTTCCATCCCTCAGGTGTGCGCGTTCGGAGCTCTCACTGGCGCACTTGGGTTTGAGGCATCAGCCGGAAAGCGCATGTTCTTATATATGACCCTGAGGGACATGCTGTCCGCTGCCACTCGATTGAACCTGGTGGGGCCCATGGAAGCAGCTGGCCTGCTGCGGGAGCTAGGCGCTGTGGCAGAGGAGGTCGTCCAAGCAGATGAGCGAGCAGCGGCGGGGCGGGCGCTGGACTGGGGCACGGGCCTGGGCGGCCCAGCATCCTCCGCGCCGCTGCTCGACCTCCTGCAGGGCTGTCACGACATGATGTACAGCAGGCTGTTCTCATCCTGAGCTCGCCAGTGTACTCAGAGTTGGACTCCTTGTAATAAGGCTCGATTGGACTCCTTGCCATGATACTGTAATGCCAGCTCGAGCTGCGGGCACCGCATCTCCATAGAGTGTTGCTGCACATAGAGACACAGATAAACAGTGTTCCAAACAGTGCACAATTCATCGGTCTCATGCTTTGATATGAAGTCCGGATTTAGCGAATGGCAACACTGACGCATGTAGCATCTACCAGTAGCGCTCCAGACGGCTGCGCATGTGCAATTGCAGATGAAGTAATGCCACATCAATGCGGACAGTAGATTTGCCTCGTGGTAACTTACGCCTGTGGCGTCTGTCACTTCATTCTGAGCTTATCAACAAAAAAAGGAACAGCCCTACTTCAGCGAAACACGACATTTGTATGGCAGAACTTCAGGCACAATATATGCTATGTGTATACATTCTGCATGCATTCAGCACTATGCTACATAAGTAGTAAAGCCGTTCTAATGTGTGCACTAGCAGCCTCCACACGTGCCTAGCAGATATCTTGCATTCATGTCTCAGAGTATCTGGATGATCAAGCATGTAAATGTATCCATGGCGGTCCCCGGCTCCGCCAGCCGCAGGTGATAATAAGATGGGGCAGTGACTGCTCGCGCAACTACCATGCACCAATAATCAAATAATATACACCCCTCCACATAAACCCCAGCCCCCTTTTGCCGGAATCTAGATTCAAGAGCGGTAGACTAGTTTCAACCTAGAATTTTGAGGCTGTAATTGGTGTGTTGTAGTTTTGTGTTCGGTCTCGATCATCATAGGGTTGAATGATGGCATGTGGCCCTAAATAACATGCAACGCGATCAGTCATGGCGCCAGTAGATTGTTGGGTGTTTCAGTAGACTGCCCACAACACAGGGGTTTGCGCCCCACATGTGCCGCCGCGCATGCATGGATTATGGTGACAAGGCCATAGGTGGGTGAGGGAACCTAACAGTAAGGGGATTTCATCGTGGTGGGTGGAGGTTGTATACGCGATAGTGGATCACAATCGCGACACAATCCGGACACTAGTGCAGTGCTGCCATTAGTAACCGACCGCCCTACTCAACCATAACAAGGTACTCATGGCGTTGCGGGGAATGCTTGGCAAATTCTGAAATAACGAGTAATCTCATGACGTTTTATATGCAGCAAACGTCCAACGGGCGTACCACCCCAATCGCGTGTCTGGACGCCGTGGCAGCACCCAAAAGCCGCGCCCAAGACAATGAAAGAGGAAATGGGTGATTTGGATCGTGCCAGCTAACGGTATAAGACACCAACACAGACATGTACGGTTATCTTTATGCCACATACAAGGTGCGTCTCCGTGCACAGTACTCCACTAACTGGGGCGTGATAGCCTGCTGCTGGGTGCATCGCTCATACTTCGGGCGGTATGCTCGCCGCCCTGGTTGAACGATGGATAGCGCGGGCGACGCGCGGCTTTATTCCCCTTTGTCACGCCATTTTTCCACAATAGACGGCATCCACTAGGCATTGAATAGCACGCCATTCACGGGCTATACGGCCCATGACACCATGCAATGGACATGCGGGTACCCTAAATGGTAGCGAAATGCGGGTACCATCTACGAATGTAAGCTTTAGGCGAGAGGCTTTAGCATACGCAAGGAAATGGTTTGCAGCAAAGGAAATTGTTCCAGTGTACCGGGGTGTACACGGCTTTATACAACTATCGGCTTGGCAGTCGGTCGCATGCGCAGGCGTTTGGCTTGGATATGCAATCTAGGCTTGCAGTCATCAGGGAGTCATCTAGGCGTAATGGGTGACGAGAGCATGATTATGTGGGCGTGATCACGTGTAACAAGTGCGCAATCTACGTGTATGGGCAGATGAGCAGTATGTATATAGGCGTGCTAGTATATAAGTGAGTGGACAGTATGGGTATGCGTGTATACATGAATGCGGGTGTAGATATGCAGGTAGGTTATGGTGGTAACCCTAACATTCCATCCCGGCCCCCCAAAAAGTAGACCCATGGGATATGCAAGGGAAGCGGGCGGGATATTCGGCGGATAGGGCACGATGATCAGTGTGCGCAAGCATTGCCAATTGTGTCGGGCATAATCATGGAGCATACCACTACGACTTTACAGGTTAGCATATGGCCCGTAGGAATCGTGGAATACGGGATGGCAGTGCATAGCAAAAGGCAAGCGGAGTTGGCAGGATTTGGCAGGCGGAGTTTGACAAGCTAACTGCGAAGCAATATGTGTGACGTTGACATCCAGACTTTATTGGGGCGAGTTTAACGGTTGGCATATGCTACGTATTCTCAATACTTAGGTACTGGCGAGTTCTAACTTTCAGTTGTGTATTTCTGCAAGCATCTGGTATTTTGGCAATGTTGATGTAATCCGCAGAGTCCACGTGTTGGTATAAAGGGGGTTCGTGAGTTCCTCAAGTTAGCGGGTGTGAGCGGGTTCGTGCCGTAGCAGGCGTCACGCGGAGTGCATGTAGTTGCGAATTGGTAGGCACCATGGCATCAATAAAAACCGACGAGGGATAAGTAATATGGCCAGGCGTCATTACGTAACGAGCACGAGTGGAACATGTTTGTCATAACCGAGGTGAAGCGCGGATTGCGGTCTTTCATTATTATGCGACAAAGGTCGTGGGGACGGAATAAATCGTAAATAAGTAAACGGGCAAGCAGAGGAGCGTCTACGTGGATACTACAAGGGATGACGTGGGCTTGTACTGTAAATGTGCGTACACGTGTGGGTGTAGCGGCAAAGATATTTCGCAGAGGGCGTCATGCCAGTGATAAACAAAGCTTTTCTGAGAATAATTGCCTAGAGGCAGATGTTTGGATGTACGGGAGACACGGAGCCTATGGGTTGTTATGAATTTTTCGCAGGTTGGTAAGGTGGGCAAGTCTGTTGCGCATAATGGGTCAGCATATGTTTTCCAAATAGTAGTGGGAGTGCGTGCGGCATCAAGCAAGGTGGCCGGCAGCGTGGGTTCAGTATTTCCGGAATGACCAAATCAAGACAGAATTTGTCTGAGGCGGGCAGGCATACTTATCAGCCATCTAGCATAACACGTCGTTGGAATAATATACGACTGGAATAATCCCACCCACCCACCGCCGCTTGGGCGGGCCCGACGACCGTCCTCGGCCCTCGGAATCGCGGGCCCTTCCTCCGCCTCCAAACCCGGCTGGGGATGGGGGCGGGGATCGTGCACGGGTGGCGCCTTGGTTGCCTTGGCCCCGCCCGTGCTGCCACTGCCGCGGAGGAGCAATGTGAGCTGGACACCGGCGTCTTACGTCGTTGCTGGTCCGGTCAAGTCCCTGTTCGCTGTTCTTTGAGCACCCTCTCCCTTCCTGTCATGTCGGCGCCTCCACATCACATTCGGCCTAGTGCCGCTATTGGAGTGGCCCGGGATGTTGTGCTGGGAAGGGAGTTCTACGTTCGGCGGAAGGGGACGCGACCGAGCTGGCGGCGGATCTGGCGCTGGGCGGAATAACGTACGCTGGACACCGGCGTCTTACGTCGTTGCTCGTCCGGTCAAGTCCATGTTCGCTGTTCTTTGAGCACCCTCTCCCTTCCTGTCCTGTCGGCGCCTCCACATTACATTCGGCCTAGTGCCGCTATTGGAGTGGCCCGGGATGTTATGCTGGGAAGGGAGTTCTACGTTCGGCGGAAGGGGACGCGATCGAGGTACTGGCGGCGGATCTTGCGCTGGGCGGAACAAAGCGCGCTGGACACCGGCGTCTTACGCCGTTGCTGGCCCGGTCGGCTCTGCATTCCCTACTCGTTGAGCACTTTCTCCCTTCCTGTCATGTCGGCGCCTCCACATTACATTCGGCCTAGTGCCGCTATTGGAGTGGCCCGGGATGTTGTGCTGGGGAAGGCGTTCTACGTTCGGCGGAAGGGGACGCGACCGAGCTGGCGGCGCATCTGGAGTTGGGTGGCCTGCGTCTGTTGCACGCCCGTGGCGCCCCGTTCTGGGTTGGACCCCCCCACTTCCGCTCCTTGCTGCGAGACCTCTACTTCGAAGCTCCTTTCCTGTCGGCGCCTTCACATTACATTCGGCCTAGTGCCGCTATTGGAGTGGCCCGGGATTGTGTGCTGGGGAGAGCGTCCCTACTGCGTGGAGCGGCGGCTGGCTGGTGGCGATGCCTGGTCGGAGGCTACCACGGCGGTTCCTGCCTCTGTTGGCCCGTAGCTGGATTTCCTTCTGGATTTCTGTGTGGATTTCTTGAATGTTGCGTCTAGCTCATGTAATAATAATATACGACTACGGTTACCATAGTCGTAGTTTGCTTCGGTGGTGTAGCTGTGGCAAATTGGCCGATTATCAATTCTAGATTAACTTGAAGGTGGAAGTAGTGCATGGTAAATATGAGAGAAACTCGGGCAACGTGTTAGTAGATCTGTCAAGCAGTTGAATGTCGTTTTTTGCTTAGTCTTGGCGTAAATGCGGACGACGAGACCGGACATCGGTCTCATTCTAAGAGCTTTTAATGCAGTATGCCGAGCACGGGCTTCCCGGTGCGGGCGGGGGTCAGCGGTTTGCTAGGTGTGGTAGTGAGTGACGGCGGCTTAGGCGGGCGGGTGATGGAGAGACAATATAGTGGCATGCATAGTGTGGTCTAAGCGTGATCTTAGAACCATTTTGTATAAAGCAGCGTCATATTGTCAAAGCGTATCCATGCGAACAAGTTGCGTTTGGCCATAGGTGCCGTATTTGGCATGGTATATCGTGAAACTTTGGTATAATAAGCGCACGGCCGTCGGAAGTGTCCCTGCGCAGTTTCCTAAAGACGGCGCTTAAGGCGTATGCATACGCAGACATATTTTCTGTAAGCGCGTAGAAGGGAACCTACATGTCCGCGAGGTTTATTCCAGAAAACATTGTGTATTGCCGCAAATATTATGAAAGGGGTGTGGTCATGCGATAGTATGTATATTCATTCCATCCTTACGATATAAATTGCCGAATTCAAAAAATCGTGGATTATGGTGCGGTAGGCAATTGCGAATGGCAACAACGTTAACACCGGAAGGGCGCGTGCCACGTTGACTATGTAATGCCCAAATATTCGTGTTCGTTAAGGCAGTTGCAGCAGTATGTGATGTTTGGCAAGCAAAACAAGCGTGGTTTTCAGGTGTATTAAGTGTTTATCGGAGGAGATATCAAATACCACAACGTTGTCAAACTAGACAGGAATAAACGCGGTGTTATGCGGGAAGAAGGGCGATTATTGAGTCAAACTGGGCACATTTCTGGACTCAAAATTGCACCCCCCTTAACTCAATATTGTACCCCTTTTGGGGGCGGGGTGCAAATCTGAGTTACGCCTAACAACGTACGAATGTACTGTGAAACTGGCTTTTGACACATTCCTTTTCTTGCCAACACTGTACGAGGTACTATTCAGTGAAATGAACCTGCACTATGTCCTACACGCATGTCCACCGCCCTTTGACGAGATGCGTCGCTACTCTTCCATGCTTACCGTTTTTTCTGGCCTCGAATGCTACGCCGCCACTGTGCTTCCCACTCATCTACCCCTCGCAAGCTCCCTCGCGCTTGTATTCTTTGAGGCATGTTAACACTTGTCGGTGCACAAAAGCATGGCAGACCGTCCTGGCACAGAAAAACGCACATCTGCCCGCTTGCAGAGTCATGTGCGTGGCGGGAACATCTGCGGCTGCAGTTGGCTTTGACCCAACGAGCATGGCTCTCGACACACAGCTAGTGAACCCCATGGCGCAAGATTCTCCGCAGATGCACTTGCGTTCCGGCAGGAGGGCGTCTCAGGCGCCAATACCCACAACTCAGCCCATGAGGCCCCTGCAGCCGGGCGGTGGGCAACATGGAAGCGGACCGCTATGGCCCGGGGCCGGAGATTCGCAGCCTTCGCCTCACCGCGAGCCTCAGCCTGACCCCCCATGCCTGAAGGTGTGCCATCTTTGGACCTACCCTCTCCCAGGAGCGACTCCAACGGTACGCGGACTCGAATCTTCGTCGCATCTCTCATCAGGGCGCCGTGGGCTGCGTTAAGCGCACATCGCCGTCGCGCATCTCGACATGAGTGGTGACACCCGCCCCGTTTCCCACCCGTTTCGTGTTTTCGTCCTTGTCTGCCAACGACCTACCCCTAACACCTCATGCACGATCCGCAGTACCCGATGACCTCAGACTGCAGGGGAGGGGCAGGGACGAGAGCACGGTGAACATGCGGGCCTTCTTGGCCTCTGAAGACCACCGGCTTGTGTACAACGAGCTGCGGGGGATTTGCAACGAGTATGTCCAAGAAGCTCACCGGCAGATGCGAATCTCGTCCCCTGGTAACTGGCCCGGCAAAAGCCCTCGTCATGGCAGACCTGGACTGCGGCTCGGATCCTGCCAATGTCGACGGCGTGGCGGGGGGGGGGGGGGGGGGGCTGCTCCTCATCATCTTTCTCAATTGCTGCGCGCCACTCACTGCCGTCAGGAGGGGGCGAGATGTGACAATTGTCGACGCCTTGAAGTTGGTCGTCGGACGAGATTCGGCGACTTTAAGGGCGCATCTCTCGGAAGACCTCGGCAAGCAACGTGGGTTCGTGTATGCGAGACAGCGAGAACCATGGCGGCGGCAAGAGATGCGGCACTGGAACCCGGAGGCCCACATTGGGGACGACGGGTACGTCCTCCCGGACGTCAAAGCAACGGTGGCTGAGGCCACCGCTGGCACGACTGACGAGCAAGAGATGCGGAGGGTGGAGAGAATTTAAAGTTAGAGGGTGGGATTACCCGCATCTCCACAGTGGGGGCATATGAACGCTCGCATCTCTCGCGTACAAACCCGTGTACTGTCGCTCCTAGCTCTAGTAACGCTGCCCTAGGCAAGGATCCCTTTGTCGTTGTCACGTCGCCTTGGTTCACTCACCTGAATTTGCTCCTACCGCTGCTGGCGACCTACAAGGCGGAAATCTATCGCGTGCAGATTCCGAGCACCTACTTGACGCAAGGGCCCGCCCTCCCGCGAATGAACTACCTCCACAGTTTGTTGACAGCGGGTCGTACACTTCTCATCGCGTCAAAGCACCCAAGAAACCCCGACACCAACAGACGCGCCTTGTGGTTGGTCGTCGGACGAGATTCGGCGACTTTAAGGGCGCATCTCTCGGAGCACCTCGGCAAGCAACGTGGGTTCGTGTATGCGAGACAGCGAGAACCATGACGGCGGCGAAAGAGATGCGGCACTGGAACCCGGAGGCCCACATTGGGGACGACGGGTACGTCCTCGCGGACGTCAAAGAGATGCGGAGGGTGGAGAGATCGAATTGACCGTAAAGGGTGGGATTACCCGCATCTCCGCAGTGGGGGCAGGTGAATGCCCGCATCTCTCGTGTACAAACCCGTGTAATGTCTCCCCTAGCTCTTGTAACGCTGCCCTAGGCAAGGAGCCCTTTGTCGTTGTCATGTCGCCTTGGTTCACTCACCTGAATTTGCTCCTATAGCTGCTGGCGGCCTACAAGGCGGAAATCTATCGCGTGCAGATTCCGAGCACCTACTTGACGCAAGGGCCCGCCCTCCCGCGAATGGACTACCTCCACAGTCTGTTGACAGCGGGTCGTGCACTTTTCATCGCGTCAAAGCACCCAAGAAACCCCGACACCAACGGACGCGCCTTGTGGTTGGTCGTCGGAAGAGATTCGGCGACTTTAAGGGCGCATCTCTCGGAGCATCTCGGCAAGCAACGTGGGTTCGTGTATGGTCCGTGACAAGGGATTCATGCAGCTTGAAACTCGCTGCCATAGCTCCCTGGGCAATACCTCATTAATCATAATCAACGATCATAACAAATCATTCTCGACCGCAGATAAGAAGTTTGAATCGACTCATGTCCGTCGATTTCACAAACCGCACTTCCTTTGCTAGCGCGGCCGGGGCAGCGGGGCGCCAACGCGCCGCGGCCGGGGCAGCGGGGCGCCAACGCGCCGCGGCCGGGGCAGCGGGGCGCCAACGCGCGGCGGCCGGGGCAGCGGGGCGCCAACGCGCGGCGGCCGGGGCAGCGCGGCGCCAAGGCGCGGCGGCCTGCGCCGGCCGCCGCGCGTTGGTCGGCGCAGGCGCATGTTGGTGATTCATGCAAACCCGCATACTAAATGGTTTGCAGCCATCTAGGCAATCAAAGTATGCTTAAAGGCAGCATCTGCGGTGCAGTGCTGCAGCAATCTGCGGCGTGCCGCCAGCAAATATCAGGTATTAGCCCTACTGCCCTGCAATCTGTATGGTATCGTCAAGCCGGTCGTGTTCATATCCATTCTATGCCATGCAGCCCCGCATAGTTATAAATGGTTTGCAGCCATCCATGCAATTGAAACATGCCTTAAGGCAGCATCTGCGGTGCAGCGCTGCAGCAATCTGCGGTGTGCCGCCAGCAAATATCAAGTATTAGCCCTACTGCCTTGCAGTCCGTATAGTATTGTCAAGCCGGTGCGTGTTCACATCCCTTCTATGTCATGCACCCCGCATACTAATAAACGGGTTGCAGCCATCTAGGCAATTAAAGCATGCCTTAAGGCAGCATCTGCGGTGCAGTGCTGCAGCAATCTGCGGTGTGCCGCCAGCAAATATCAGGCATTAGCCATACTGCCTTGCAAACTGCATAGTATCGTCAAGCCGGTGTGTGTTCACATCCCTTTCATGCAATGCAGCCCCGCGTACTAATAAATGGGTTGCAGCCATCTAGGCAAATGGCTGCAGCAATCTGCGGCGTGTCGCCAGCAAATATCAAGTATTAGCCCTACTGCCTTGCAGTCTGCATAGTATCGTCAAGCCGGTGCGTGTTCACATCCCTTCTATGTCATGCAACCCCGCATAGTAATAAATGGTTTACAGCCATCTAGGCAATTAAAGCATGCCTTAAGGCAGCATCTGCGGTGCAGCGCTGCAGCAATCTGCGGTGGGCCGCCAACAAATATCAGGTATTAGCCCTACTGCCTTGCAAACTGCATAGTATCGTCAAGCCGGTGCGTATTCACATCCCTTTCATGCAATGCAGCCCCGCTTACTAATAAATGGTTTGCAGCCATCTAGGCAAATGGCTGCAGCAATCTGCGGTGTGCCGCGAGCAAATATCAGGTATTATATGTATAGTATCGTCAAGCCGATGCGTGTTCACATCCCTTCTATGCCATGCAACCCCGCATACTAAATGGTTTGCAGCCATCTAGGCAATTAAAGCATGCCTTAAGGCAGCATCTGCGGTGCAGCGGTGCAGCAATCTGCGGTGTGCCGCGAGCAAATATCAGGTATTAGCCCTACTGCCTTGCAATCTGTATAGTATCGTCAAGCCGATGCGCGTTCACATCCCTTCTATGCCATGCAACCCCGCATACTAAATGGTTTGCAGATATCTAGGCAATTAAAGCATGCCTTAAGGCAGCATCTGCGGTGCAGCGCTGCAGCAATCTGCGGTGTGCTGCCAGCAAATATCAGGTATTAGTGCTACTGCCTTGCAATATGTATAGTATGGTAAAGCATATGGGCGATTAAATCCCCTTTGTGTCATATAAATCCTTATACTGGAAGGTTGCCGAGCCAGCTATTTACCCCCCACCGTCTTGGTCGACGACCGCTACTACCAGGTCGTAGCGGCGCCGCGTCGGGATGGCGGGTCCTCCAAGCCCGCATCTCAACCACCGCCACCGGGGTCCGGCGGAGAAGGCTCCCAAAACGGCGCTGCAGCAGGTCTCTTGATAGAGCTTCGAGCAGCTCCGCCCCTCCCCCGAGCAGGTTTGGTCCCTCGGAGACTGCCAAGCCGCCGAGTGAGCCTCAACCTTCGAGTGCGACGAAGCGCTCGCACGGTGCGTTGAGCACGGGAGGCAAGAGCAGCTTGTCGCCCAATAAGCTGCGCAAGAAGCATTCCAAGAAGCGTGGGCCGACTCCTCCTTCAAGACGGCGATAGAGTTGGAGGACGACGATCCTTCCAGGCGCCTAAGCCGAAACGCGAAGCCACGTCAAGCCGTCAGGCGCCTTCGGGCGCCGCTGGTGGGAGTCGCAGGGCCACATCTTCCAGTGGCGGTGCCGCATATCCGCCTCCCCGACCCGCATCTCCGCCTATGGAGGCAAGAGCAGCAGCAGCTTGTCGCCCATTAAGCTGCGCAAGAAGCATTCCAAGAAGCGTGGGCCGACTCCTCCTTTAAGATGGCGAAAGAGTTGGAGGAGGACGGCCCCTTCCAGGCGCCTAAGCCGAAACGCGAAGCCACGTCAAGCCGCCAGACGCCTTCGGGTGCCGCTGGTGGGAGTCGCAAGGCCACATCTTCCCGTGGCGGTGCCGCATCTCCGCCTCCCCGACCCGCATCTCCGCCTAAGGAGCCCTCATCTCTGGACGCGAAGCCCGCACCGCCGCCTGCGCCGACATCTCGCCCCAACGCCGCGTCGTTGTCAGCAGGGTTCAGAGGTAGCATCTCGTTGCGACGAACACAATCTCTGAGGTCGGCGATAGACTCGTAGGCCCGGGGCGTCTTCTCTGCGCGAGTGAGGCTCGATTTCCAGGCTCGAAACGCCAGTCGCCACGCCCTCGCGTCCGCAATCTTCCAAGGTGAGGTGGATAGTACTTTACGCGACTGAGGGCGCGAAGAGGACACGCCGATGTGCCATTTTTAGTACTATCGTATAGTATTGCATTGCACCTGAAATGTGACCGAAAACTGGGTACATATCCCAGCCTAAGCGATCACGTGGGGGGCACATTTTTGAGTCCAGGAATTGGACCGTTTTGACTCAAAAATGTGCCCTGTACCGTGTTATGCGAATGCAAAATAACGTTACTCAGCATCAAACGTTGAATCGCCAACGGGTTATTGGACAGTCCAAATGTCATGACCTGGAATTCGCGAACCGACCGAATCTTATTTATTCAACGGTTATATATACAATATGTCGGTAGTCAATGCAAATGCCCATGCCATCATGGCATGCTCGGACAAATAGGAGAAGTGCAGCATAAGGCCGAAGCGATTACCCAATAAATGCTGTGTCTAAAAGGGCGAGTAATTGCTTTGTGTGTTTTTTCTGATTCGGCAGGTGAGTGGCAGTATGTTTTGCCGGGTGGTAGGTGGGCGTCTTAGAGCAATGGCATTTCGAAGTTGAAGCCGGGGCGCTACCGCTTGAAGGGAATTTTAACACCTGGCATGCTTGTTTATATGTTTAAGTATAAAAGTTTCAAGTCGTTATAGTACATCATGAGCAGACCACTCGGTGGTAACAACGGAAAATCGCGATTTAATTGACTGAGCAATAGTGCGTCCGTTGCGTCGCACTCAAGAATTACGGCGCAAGAGAACACATCATTGGGATCCTTTCAAAGCCATGGCGTCGGCATGTGTATCACATCGGTATCAATAGAGCGGGGTTCGGCCGGATATAGGTGACAGTGCGGCCGTCGCGGCGGGAAGCGTAATTTGGGTGCCGGCAGTTCAGCTATTGGCTAGGTGGTGATTATGAGAAATGACACACGAGAACACCGTTAAAATCATTCTGCATGTTGGTTATATATATAAATGTAACCTCTGCTCAGTATGTATAATTATTTATTACATCAGGGCTTTCACAAATGCGCACTACAAACAGAACTAACAACACCTATGAAAGGTTGCTCAGTATGTATTAATGTGCAACTGAAATGTGCAGGATTCAGACGCTAAAGGCATAATACGGCTGCGGCGGCCATCCGGGGCGAGCTTTACTTTACTTTTACGGCTGCGGCGGCCATCCGTACAGTACAACGTCGGGGGTTGTACGGGGTAATTTCCCAGCGGCGCGGTACAGGTACCGGTACCAAGGGCCCCTATCCAGTGTAGAATTAGATATCTCTTGCGCGGTATCGCATGCTTGGCTGCGGATCGGGGTGCCCTCTCATCGCGGGGCACTCGGTGCACCACCCGGGCTCACCAGGAGGCCTTGCTCGCAAGAGATTTCCTCGGGGTCTTGAGCTTGGGGGGCCGCTCGAGAGCGTGCTCGCTGCCTCATCAGACGGCGCAGATTCGTCTCCCATCCCGTTGCTGAAGCTGCACAGCACGTCCGAGGATCACCCACACACACGTGCACGCATGGCCCGGACTCTGAACCGTGTGCGCATCACTCATCCATCCCGCCTCATGCGGGATGCGGCCATGCGGGCCGCTTGTAGGCGGCTTGATGTGTTGATTTTCTAGTACTACTTTTGCCAGTAGGATCAATCTCCCACCCACCCACCGCCTGGGCGGGCCCGACGACCGTCCTCGGCCCTCGGAATCGCGGGCCCTTCCTCCGCCTCCACCCCCGGCTGGGGATGGGGGCGGGGATCGTGCACGGGTGGCGCCTTGGTAGCCTTGGCCCCGCCCGTGCTGCCACTGCCGCGGAGGAGCAATGTGAGCTGGATACCGGCGTCTCACGTCGTTGCTGGTCCGGTCAAGTCCCCGTTCGCTGTTCTTTGAGCACCCTCTCCCTTCCTGTCCTGTCGGCGCCTCCACATCACATTCGGCCTAGTGCCGCTATTGGAGTGGCCCGGGATGTTGTGCTGGGAAGGGAGTTCTACGTTCGGCGGAAGGGGACGCGACCGAGCTACTGGCGGCGGATCTGGCGCTGGGCGGAACAACGTGCGCTGGACACCGGCGTCTTACGTCGTTGCTGGTCCGGTCAAGTCCCCGTTCGCTGTTCTTTGAGCACCCTCTCCCTTCCTGTCCTGTCGGCGCCTCCACATCACATTCGGCCTAGTGCCGCTATTGGAGTGGCCCGGGATGTTGTGCTGGGGAAGGCGTTCTACGTTCGGCGGAAGGGGACGCGACCGAGCTGGCGGCGGATATGGCGCTGGGCGAAAAAACGCGCGCTGGACAACGGCGTCTTACGTCGTTGCTCGTCCGGTCAAGTCCCCGTTCGCTACTCGTTATTGAGCACCCTCTCCCTTCCTGTCCTGTTGGCGCCTCCACATCACATTCGGCTCAGCGCCGCTATTGGAGTAGCCCGGGATGTTTTGCTGGGGAAGGCGTTCTACGTTTGGCGGAAGGGGACGCGACCGAGCTGGCGGCGGATTTGGCGCGGGGTGGCCTGCGTCTGTTGCACGCCCGTGGCGCCCCGTTCTGGGTTGGACCCCCCCACTTCCGCTCCTTGCTGCGAGACCTCTACTTCGAAGCCCCTTTCCTGTCGGCGCCTTCACATCACATTCGGTCTAGTGCCGCTATTGGAGTGGCCCGGGATTGTGTGCTGGAGAGAGCGTCCCTACTGCGTGGAGCGGCGGCTGGCTGGTGGCGACGCCTGGTCGGTGGCTGTCATGGCGGTTCCCGCCTCTGGTGGCCCGTAGCTGGATTTTCTTCTGGATTTCCGTATGGATTTCTTGAATTTTGCAACTAGCACGTGTAATCACTTTTAGCAGTAGGTGGATTTGTTACTGTCCTTTTTGTAATTCACACCAGTACTGCCGACGCCCCTACCTGTAAAGAAAGACACGGTTTACATTAACTTGTAATATTGGAGGTCGGTCACAGAGCTTCCTTGCATTTCGTTGTATGATCGTTGTGATATTTGCTTTAAAACGAGTCAGGAAAAGCGACCGCTTGCTAATGGCGCGCGGTTTGATCTAAACTAGTTTATGGGGTTTCCCTCCTTGACCTCACCGCTTTTTAACTACAATTGTTGCTCAGTGGTACGGGAACTAGGCATCTGTTGTTGCGCCCTTTTTGGGTGCAGCACGAGTAGACATAAAAGCCGCCAGAACAGCTGAGCCTGCCATCTTCCAGTTTTCGCTGCGTTCCACGCAGCGATGTAAAAACTGTCTCGTAACCAGTTGCGAGCAAGGTCACCCCAGGTTGTTCAAGACCACACCCGGCTCACCACCCGAGTGTGATATTCTCGTCCGTACGTCCGTGCGTTACCATGCCAGATGGAGAAGAACCCGTCGCCGAGCCGACGTTGGAGTCGTTGAACGCAGATATGAGGGCCCAGTCTTCATTACTGCGAGAGTTGGCTACAGCTGTGGCACAATTGACGGCTCGTGATCGCGTTGTTGATGGGGAAGGGGCACATGGCTCCGGCTCCGGGCAGCGCTTCGCGGGACAGCCGACAGGCAGCGGGGGAGCTGCAGAGCGCCCCGACTTGCTAGAGCTAGCCCAGAGCGGCCGTGTCGGAGCAAAATCCGTGAGTGCCGAGGACGACTACCTCGCGGTGCCAGAGCTACTGCAGAGAGCAGAGTCTGGTTACAAGGCCGTTCGACCTGTCAGCCGAGTGCCTGGACTCTTCCCCCTGAGCACCGACCTAACGAACGAGTACCTCAAGCAGGACGACCGGCGTCTGCCGGCCCAGGAGGAGTATTTGTGGATGTCGTGTTTCGGGGCCCACATGGCCGCACTTTTCGTAGCTCTCGACGAGCTGCTACCTTACGTCCCTGCCGCTAACCAGGACTTCACCCCCTACCTCGCGAGAGCTCGGAATCACGCCGAGGCCATCGACAAGGCGTTTCGTTTTCGTCTGGTTTTCCTGCGGAGGCTAAATGAGATCAAGCGTGTGCACGGTGACCAAGGTGTTCTGGACGTGCTGCGAGCCCAGCATTTTCAGCCTGCTTCGGAGCATCTGGGTTCCGCGATTTTTGGGGACCTCATGCGGGACTACGAGCGTCGTGTCTTCGAGGCGACCGTTGCCAGCAGCGCCAAGGCGACCGCTACTTCTCGAGTGGCGGCTGCAGTTGCAGGTCGCGGGCGTGGGCGAGGACGTGGCGGCGGACGTGGACGTGGCCGCGAAGGTGAGCACGAGTGACGGTGTGGGGCGCCGTTCGTCGGAGCTGCAGGAGCCTTGCGAGGCCACCTTTCGGTGACCGCCGCAAAACGCACCCTTGCAGCTCAACGGCGGGATGAGCGCCCTGTGTCAGGACCTGACCCCCCCACCTTACAGACTTCATTTAGACCTTCCTCGGTGTGGCGCTTCTTACAGCTACAGCCGAGTGCGGCTCAACCATCCGCACACCTGCACATGGCGGCTCAACCAACCGCTTTTCGTACAACACCATCTCTGCGTTCGTCGGTTGTTACACTACGAGTTACAACCGGTTCGCAACGACCAAGTTTCGCGCGTGTACGTTACGCACGGGACAGGCGCTACGAGCGCGAAGGGCGCGCGGGGCGGCCCTCCTACCTGAACCTAGCCCCGCAAACCCGTACTGAAGCTACTGCAAACCCGTCCAGCAACTACCGGCCAGCCGCCGGGAACCTAACCGCTGCTGCCGAGTACTTTGCGAACAGTGGCCGTGCCGGTGGCACTCTGTCAGTAAAACGACGCACTTACGTAATCGACGAGCCCGCAGCTATCGCTCCGTGGGCTGCGTCACTGCGATCCCGACTACAGGACGCGTTCGGCTCAGACGAGCTAGGCCAGCGGACGCTCGACCTGCTCTCCAGCTCCCTCAGCGCTCAGACCCTCAAGAGCTACGCCGGCAGACTGTCTCAGTTCGCTGAGTTCTGCCACGACTCCGAGAACATCAGCCCTCTAGAGGCGACTACTGCTACTGTTGTTCGGTACGTTGCCTGGATCGGGGAGCGAGGGCACATCGCAGCTAAATCGCTGCAGCCCTACCTGTCTGCCATCAACACCTTCTTCGAGCTGCACAACCTCGTCCCGATCGCCAAGGACAGCCTACACCTCACTTCGGCAAGGCGTGGGTTAATGTTGCGGCAGCGCCGACTGGACGCTGCCCCCTTGCGTGTCCCTCTGCCTGCGGATGTAGCTTACCGCTTCGTCTCAAAGGCCGAGCTAATTGTGTCTGCTCCTTACCCAGAGTCCCACCTCGACTACCG
The DNA here is from genome assembly GCA_006384855.1 of Tetraselmis striata. Lineage (NCBI taxonomy): Eukaryota > Viridiplantae > Chlorophyta > Chlorodendrophyceae > Chlorodendrales > Chlorodendraceae > Tetraselmis > Tetraselmis striata. The sequence continues at coordinate 38,311 of VCJN01001873.1, forward strand.
AGCCCTCTTGGCCTCGGTTGTCAACATCCTGTTCTTTGCCAGGGGCCTTACTGGCGTCTCCTGTCGAGCGCAAGATGTGCATGTCGACACCTACAACATCACCTTGCAGATCTACCGCGAGAAGGGTCGCGCTAGCCGTCGGGGACCCGACGACCTGCGCGTACTTCTCCTTCCAGTGTCCGAGCACCCTCGAGTGGCACGACTCTTGCGCTACTTCATCGACAACGTCCAGTCTGTCCCCCTGGTTACTGTTGGCTTGGCTGCCTCCAACTTCTGGGCTGTCAATGTGGCTGAGCAGTCCAAACCTTGGACTGCGGCTACGATGTCAGACTGGTTGTCTACAGCGGTCAACCTAGTCAACGCTGCCCCTCCTGCTGGCACTTCCTGGACTTCACACAGTCTACGTAAGGGCGCAGCCTCTGCAGCAAACGCCATCGGAGCGCCACTGTCCCACATCCGCTACCAAGGCGGTTGGGCCACTAACTCCGATGTCGTTCTGGACTACATCGACCCCAACGTTCTTCCTTCTCCTGGCGCGTGGTTCTTCTTTGGACACATCGCCCCCCTCCGCCACTTCCAAGTCCAACAGGACTCCGCAGCGGTGGCCTTCCCAGTGCCTCCTTCATGACTTGGCGCTACCCCTTCTCCGTCAATCCACCGCTCTCTACGTTCGCTCAAGACTGGCAAAACCAGACTCAACTTTGAAATGATCTAAACTAGTTTATGGGGTTTCCATCCTTGACCTAACCGCTTTTCAGCTACAAGTGCTGCGCAGTGGTACGGGAACTAGTAACTGTTGTTGCGCCCTTGTTGGGTGCAGCACGAGTAGACATAAAAGCAGCCAGAACAGCTGAGCCTGCCATCTTCCAGTTTTCGCTGCGTTCCACGCAGCGCCCCCCCTGACTCCGTTTTCCCTCCACGCTTTTCGCTAAACCTTCCTGCCAATTTCGGCTCCTGACCGTGTAAAACAGCCTGCGCGACCTTTTTTGGCAAAACCAGACTCAACTTTGAAATAGAAAATCAACTCAGCAAGCCGCCTAAAAGCGGCCCGCATCCCGCATAAGGCGGGATGGATGAGTGATGCGCAAACGGTTCAGAGTCCGGGCCACGCGAGCACGTGTGTGTGTAGGTGATCCTCGGACGTGCTGTGCAGCTTCAGCAACGGGATGGGAGACGAATCTGCGCCGTCTGATGAGGCAGCGAGCACGCTCTCGAGCGGCCACCAAGCTCAGGACCCCGAGGAAATCTCTTGCGAGCAAGGCCTCTTGGTGAGCCCGGGTGATGCACCGAGTGCCCCGCGATGAGAGGGCACCCCGGTCCGCAGCCAAGCATGCGATACCACGCACTGTGCGGTGCACCCCCTTGCTCACCTCACCCACTGTGCCGAAGACCATGCCCGTGTACTCCGACATATCCAGGATGTCTCGAAGAGGACCCTTCTGTCCGGGCTCTGTGTTGTGCCACGCCGCGTCCCGCGCAGCCAACCCCCGTTGTATGTCGCCCAGCAGGGAGCGCTCAAACCGATCCATAGCTGTGGCCCGGGGCACTGAAGTGTATGTACTTGACCCCGTACCGCATAGTCTTGAACTCTAGCAGCGTGGACTTCAAGCTCCGGGGATCATAGCTCCCGGTCACGACGTTGAACGCCGGAAGGGAGAGCTCTGCGTCCGGCACTAGGTCCTTGAGTTCATCCCGGGGTACGGTGTTGCCGAGAGGCACTGCCTGCTGGAACAAGTCATCCACCTCCCGCCGTACCGCGATACCTAGGTCGTGAACACAGTGATCGCGGAAGGCATCTGCGATAGCGTCGTGCTGTACACGCCAGTGAGCGTCTCCATGCGCCGGGAGGTTCATGAGCGCGTCGCCGTATAGATCAACAATGACGGGGTTGTGCTCCGTCGAGGGCAGAATAATCTGGCACCCAACCACCGGGGCCAAGCACGGGTTAGGCAGAAAGAAGTACCCGGCAGCGACCTCTCGCAGCTCATGCGGAGTCATGGCTGTCCGCGCGGTGGGGATGGCCACTGTCCACATGCCTGACGCGCGTCGAGCTGGTTGAACAAGATCCGTTCCCTACATGTGGCAGGGAGAGCGCACACCTGATTTCGAAGCCGGGAGTTGTTGGCATGGTCTAGAAATGCCGTCAGCTCCTTTTGCGAGCCCGACGCAGCCTCCACTTCCCGCTCCATCTGGCGTGCATCTACGTCGCCGAGATGGCCAGCAGCAGCCGCTTGGAGGCGGCCCCACGCCTCGCGCATCTCCGCGGCGTAGCTGTCCGACCCATGAGCATCGTTGAGGAAGTATTCATACTGGCGGGCGGAAGAATTTGCGTTGAAGCTGCCTCGGCCAAGTACGGACCCGAGCTGTGGGTCGAAGAAACCAGGGGTGGGGGTGTTGGTGCCGGAGTTCCTAGTCAGGAACCTTGGGAGGATGGCGTTCATGCAGCCGATGAAGGCGGCATCACGAACGGTAGCCATGCAGCGGATGCCAGCTCCCTTCAATCGAGTGGGGAGGTGAAGCCTGCTGCGCGCCCTGGCCACTGCATCCTCGCTCAAGGTAGCCACCTCCGCTGCCATGGGGTCGGGGTCGTGCTGGTACTGGTACTGGTACTGCTACGCAGTACTCGCATACTGGATCGATGCAGGTGGGAGCACCCGGGTACGTGGTTTTGCGGCGGCTAGTACTTATCGACTGTTTCAATATTGCGGCGGCCGTGCCCCCGCCAGCTGATATTGTCCCCACAGAAGCCGGGGTACCAGTACCTGCACAAAATGTCACCTCCAGCTTAAGTAGCCCGGCGGAGCGTTGCCCCCCCCCCCCCCCCCCCCACCGCTCCCGCCAGCTACCCGTAGCTTTACCCAGCGTGTAACGAAATAAGGACTAATCCTTAATCCTTATTAATTCAAAATCATGTACTACCAGTGCCGCCGCTCCGTCCACTACGCAGGCGGGCGGCCCTTCTGCCAGCAGTCGTGCCGCCACCACCACAACGGCAAGCGTTGCTCATCACCTGCCCCCCCCCCCCTTCCCCCCGCCGGAAGCGCGTCGTCTGCGAAGCTGCGTCGGTTTCGGGAGATTCGAGCAGGTGAATCCAGGCCCCCTTCCACTTACTCCCAACCCTCCCGCCAGCAAGTGGTCGGCCCGGACGAGCGCCACATAGTCGATCGCAAGCCCTCCGCTTATTTTATTTTATTTTCTTTTCGGGGGCGCTCCCCACCTGAGCACCCCCATCGCCCCCAGGCCGTTATGCTTACCACGTTTAGTCAGCATAGGGGATTATGACGAAAAATCCCGCCAGCGTGCTGTTAGAAACACCGTCGAGCGTCGCGTAGGAGGGCGGCAGCGGCGGGGCTCATCGGGCCGGGTCAGCTGCGCGGCAACGCTCCGGGGCACCGCCCGGCGCCGCCCCGTCGCGAGGTTGCGCACGCCCGCTCCCTGCCCCGCCCGAACTCCCCCGACATCTAGCCACCTACACTCTTTCCGACTTTGTCGGCGCCGACTTTGTCTGCGCTGAAGTGCGGGGTGGAGCTCAGACGCGATCGGCCGGCGTACCAGCGAGCCAGGGATTAGCATCTTCGATGACGCGCCTGCCAACCCCCCCCCCCCCCCCCCGCTCTCCCCATGCTCCCACGCATCTTTCGCTGTCACAAGCAGTTTCTGACGCACCAAAATCGTGCCCGCTATCTCCAGGATTGGGGCACGCTACCCAAGCGGTCTGCGGAGCGGTGAGCGGGGCAGCATCCAGGGGACAGTGGGGCTGAGGCTGGAGCGTTAGGCCGAGCGATGGCCGCCTGTGATGGCCTCCAGGAGTGAGGCGAACTGAGCCAGGTGCAGCACTTCCCCAGCTTGGCTTGCTGTGATTGCACCTAGCGGGAGTTTGGCCGCTTGGCTTGGCTGTGGCCACGCGCTCGAATGCATTGCTCCGTTGGTGCTACGAGGCTACAACCCAACGCGGATAGAGACAGCCACGATGGAGTGAATTTCCGGAATTGCAGCCCCCGGCCGTCAGGTTGTGACTGTGTCGCCTCCCTGTGCTCCCGTATCGGCAGCAGGGATGGCGCACATTGCTGACTAGCGCAGCAAGCAGAGTAGGTCGCGGGCAGCATTGGGTTGCACAGCCGCCGCTGCCGCTGCGCGCGAGCAATGGGCAAGGGTGAGCGCGGGGGGCGCGGTGCGGCGCTCGCACTGCAGGGGCCAGCACTGCACCGCGGCCGCGGGGAGGAGTCGTCGTCGCTGGACCCGCAGAGGATTGTTAAGCTATGGAAGAAAGGCAAGCGCAAGGCGGCGCATGAGGACATCACAAAGGTCATCGAGAGGGATCCCACGCCGGTGCGTCGCCCTCCGGAAGCTGGAGCCATCTATGCTTGTGCGCGTGTGTGTCTGGGAAGGGGGTCATGGAGCCGGGCAGAGGCAGTTGTGTTGGGACGGGCTTGGTCACGCGGCATCCCCCCCCCCCCCCCCCCCCCCCTTCCCCGCCCTCCGCGCCCTCGGTGCCTCCTGCTCCCCTGGCCATTCATCATGCCTTGTTGACACGAACGCAGGTGGCGTTGACGGCACGCACATGGATGCTGTATCTGGAGTGGGACGATGTGCGCAGCCGCTCAGGCGGCTCCACATTGCCAAAGCTGGAGGAGCTGGCAGCCCAGGTGCTGCAAAGCGCAGCGCAGGGCGTGGCGGCGCAGCCGTCCTCGATCACATGCGCGGAGATCTCATTGACGACGCAGATGCAGCTCTTGGAGGTGCTGAGCCGCGAGGAGGGCGGTGGCCGTGGCGACGGCACCCCGCGAGTCGAGGCGTTAAAGCACGACATCGGAAATGAGGCGGATAGGTACCTGCTGAAGGACACTGACAGTTGGTGTGACCCCTCGGAGGAGCACTACACATGCATGCAGAGCATTGACCAGCGCACCAAGGACAGCGCCAAGGCGCGCGTGCTGCTCAAGCTGGAGAAGTTCCGCGAGTACAAGGCGCGGGCCAAGCCAATGCGGCCGCCAGGCTACTCGCCCCTTGCCGGCCTGGACACACCCGGCGCGCTGCAGACGGCGGCGGTTGCGCGGGAGGCCAACATCGAGCACAATCTGGACAAACTGCGCACGGCGATCAAGCTCGAGCGGCGTCTTGCCGCCGCGCAGCGCCGCGGGGAGGCCCCCGAGGCCGTGGACTCGAGGAACCCCAAGAGGGTGCAGCAGTTTTTGCAGCAACATAATGGCGGCCAGGTCGTAGAGCAGCAGGCAGAGGTGCCGCGCCCTTCTCGGCCCAGCCCCCTCACTGACCCAACCCCAAATTTGCTTGCAGATGTGTGCCTATCCACTCGCCCGCTGTTAGGTTTTAGGCGAGCTGCCTACGGGATTTGGCCGCGCGCGCAGCTGCTTTTGAGGATGGCAGGGGGCGTCACGTTGTGGGAGGGGACACGAAAGCTCACCCCCCCCCCCCCCCCCCCCCCCTTCATTCCACGCTCCTATCCACCCTGCGGTACGCCGGCCCAGGCTGGGCAGCAGGAGCAGCGGCGGCGCGGGCGCGGTGGGCGTGGCCGCTCGGGCGCCGTGGAGGAGGCACGCCTGGAGATGAGCCGGAACAAGAAGGAGAGCAAGGACCGCGCGGCGCGGGAGGAGCGCATGCGCAAGGGCGAGGAGGTGGGTGCCCCCGCCCTAAGCCGGGCCTCTGCCGTAAAGGGTTACTGCTTGGGTGGGCAGACAGCCCCCAACCCTGACCTGGTGCCAAGAGATATGAGATACCCCCCCAGCATGCAGGTGAACCTGTACTGAACCCACCCGCGGCGCCACTGCCTGCTTCCCGCACAGATCAAGCAGTTCCTTCACCAAGTGCTACCGCAGGTGGGGATGCCCACCCCGATCATGCTCTGAGACGTTTACTGAGCCCGCTTGCAAGCTCCGATTCTGCAGTGGTCTGTGTGCATGCACGTGTGTGTGTGTGTGTGTGTGTGTGTGTGTGTGTGAGAGAGAGAGAGAGAGAGAGAGAGTGTGTGCTAAGACTTGGCGGTGCTGCTGGCCCAGGACAAGGATGAGCGGGCAACTCGCTTCATGGAGGCTCTCGCCATCGACTTTCCAAGCCTCAAGGCCAAGGCAGCGAAACTCAGGGACAAGGTAATGCGAGGATGCACTGCCCGTGCCCCTGCAACCTTGTTATAGCATTAGACAAGGGTAATGCTTCCCCGCTGGCGGTAAACGCATACCCGCTCTGCCCGCAGGCTGTCCAGCAACGCGTGAACGCGCACCTGCTGCAGCTGCAGCAGCATGGCGTGTGGCACTTTTACAATGATCTGGCTGGCGAGGACATGCCTTCGGAGCAGTGCTTTAAGGACGTGGTGGTCATGCAGAGCTTCCTGAAGCAAGAGCACCTGCCTGGTAACCTTGGCGAGGTGAGCGCCCCCCCCCCCCCCCCCCCCTTCCTTGCTGCCCACCTCCGCTCCGACCTCTGCTTTCCCACCCTTACCGAGGGCATCAACCATTGGATGGGCAGTAACCCCGCCCACCTCCCCGCCCGCTTGTAGCTTTACAAGGGCGACCAGATGTGCTGTCATCTACCAGGCGACCGCCCCCAAGCACACAAAGACAAGCCAGAGGCTGTTGATCCCGCGTACAACTTCACAAGTGCGTACCTGGCGGCCCAGCGCACCGGGCCATTACTGGCTGCTTCACGCCCCAGCTCTGTACCAGCTTGTTCATTGCTGTCTTGGCCCGCGCTAACATCACTGGCACGTTGCTGGGAACTGCTAGGCCACAACCTGCCGCTGCCAGACCACCCAATGGAGGAGGATGGCCCAGAGTCTGCGGAGGAAGGCTGCTTTCAGAGCACAGAGCCGAAGTCCCCTGAGGTAGATGAGGAAGGACAGCGCGAGCTGGAAGAGATGGGCATCAAGCACGAGTCTATTGGTCAGCTCCTCTCACTGTGCCACGCCTTAACGCCATCAAGGGGGTGTGCGAGAGAGAGTGGGGGGGCAGGGGTAGGGAGGGGGGGGGGGGGGGGGGGGGCAACTGTCATCTCTCTCTCTCTCTCTCCCTCTCTCACCACCGCTTGATAACATTGCCGCTGCATTATTAATTGCAGATGCAGCCCTGATGCCTGCCAGTGCTATTATCCGGCGTGGAAGGCCCAAGCCCCGCACCTTTGATGAACTCATGGATGCTAAAATGGGGCAGTACGCCAACGAGCTGTTGGACCGCTTCACAATGCACTTCATTGAGCACCTCAACTGTCAGGTGCTGCCTGCTGGCTGGCAAATCCTTGTCTTGATCATGCAAGGCCCCGTATGCCCCCCTCTCGCTCCCATCCTGGTGGCTATGCGGTTACTAAGTGCCAGGTACCTGTGCAGGACGTGCTGGAGGACTTTCAAGACTTGCAGCCCGAGGAGTCGGTATACCTCCGGCGCTGGAATGACGCTGAAGTGGCACACTTCCAGCAAAATGGCTTCTGGAGCGCCCGCAATCTGCCTGAGGTTAGGGCACATCTTCGCACGCCCTTATCTATGGGGACCAAGTATACCACTTGTGTTGCGTACCCGCTGACTATTCCACCTGCCCTGTGGCTAGAACCACGTGGAGAACTACACCTCCATCGGGGAGCAGCTGGTGACCTTGTCACGCTCACTGAAGTCGCAGCAGCAGATCAAGGACGAGCAGAATATGGAGGGCTTGTCCCCAGACAAGGCGGTTGAACTGCAGGGTCGGCTGAATTCCATCGAGCAGGACATCCAACTCCTGACGCTGCGTCTCCGGGTGAGGATGTGCACATGATGACAGGCAGACATGCCCAGGCACTGTATGTCGGCGGTTTCGGGGCGTGGCGGGACAAGGGCATGGAAGTGTGCTGGTTTGTGTCTAACTGCCATGACCCGTTTGCCCAGGGTGTGCCCGATGGAACCGAGGAAGCGCCAGCCGGCGGCACCTCGGACGATGGCACCAATGAAGGGCACCAGCAAGCCTCACCGATAATGTGGCAGGTGAGTTTAGGTCTGCTGTTTCTCACAGGTCGTGCAGGCGGTCCCCGTGTCATGCTTCACCAGGTTGGTCACTCCGTTTGTGAGCTGACGCGATGCCCCATCTCGTGGCCGGTTGTCACTGGGCAGGACTTCTCACTCAACGATGATATTCAGCTCAGACCTCAGTACATGCAAGCGTCAGAGCACAAGGCAAAGGAGGAGATGGTTGTGCTGGAGTTTGACGCTGCGGACGAGGACACCTCCGATGAGGACAGCAAGCCGATCGACTTGGAGCTGGTGCAGAAGCAGCACCTTGTGTCGGACATCTGGGATGGCTTGGGGGTGATTGAGGAGAATCAGCTACTGACAGAGCAGATGCTGGAGGCGGTCACCTGCTACCTGGCGGCTGCGCTGGGCAGAGATCCCTTGGAAGCGCTGCCGAGCAGCAAGTGGGAGGGGATCTGGGCAAACATGGGGCATGTGCCCAGCGAAAAGTAAGCCTGTCCGTCTGCAGACTAACTAATCATCTATTGGATGTGGATATGCTCAGCTGGCCCTCTACGATTCGTATGCCTGAGCAGCTCATATGTATGCCACTGTCGGTGCGCCCAGGTTGGAGCGTCTGCGCACCATTGTGTTCCAGCATCTCGGCCTTCGAGGGAGGGTCCTGGGCGAGTTTTATCTGCGGACTCAGCAGGAGGAGGAGAGCAACCTTGCCGTAACCGCAGGCTACGAGAAGGACGTAAGCAGCGCACCCCGAGCCGCTCATGCCCATCAGGGCTGCTCGTCCTGCCATGCGTCGCCTGACTGATCCCCGTTGCGTGCATCGCTCTGAGCAGGATGCGGACGACAAGATTCTCCGCTTTAACCAGTCGACCTTTGATCTCACCAAGCAGCGTGTGCTGGAGCGTAAGTGCCCCCCCCCCCCCCCCCCCCTTCCAACCCAAAAGTGATCTTCAGTTGCGTGTAAGCCACACAGAGGCTTGAGCTTGCTGAATCTTGGGCCTACGCCGTGCAGAGCAAACACAGCAGCTGGTGGGAGAGGCGGATCAGACTGCGGACTCAGGAATGGGGGCTGCCATGACGGTGCCAGATGCATCATCTGGGGTAAACGTGGCCTTTGTATCTGTGCCACCAACAGCAAGTGTGAGTGAGTTATTGTGTGTGCGTGTGTGTGTGTGTGAGTGAGATAGAGAGAGAGAGAGAGAGAGAGAGAGAGAGAGAGAGACCTTGCGAGTTTGGTGTTCGGCAGTTGCTCAAGCTAGCCGCTCTTCCTGCAGGGAGTGGTCCCCACTGTGGGTGAGGAGGAGCTGGAGCTGCAGATTGAGGCCGCCATCCTGGAGGACATGTACCTGCCGCAGGCTGCCCAGGCCCAAGAGAACGCCGGGGAGGATGCCCGCTCCGAGCTCTGTGTGACGCAGTACAGGAAGTACATGGAGACGTGCAAGGACGCGCTGCTGATGCTGCAGGTGCGTTCAGCCACGCTCCTCGGGTTGCCCAGCATCCGTGCTTGCCTCTGTGTGTGGTGGTGTTGTATACGCTTGGCGTCCGTGGCAAGAACTGTGAGACTAGCCAGAGCGAGGGTAACTAGGTGGCGCGAATATCCCTACCTGCACCTACACACTGGACTGCACTGTGCCGCTGTAAACCGTGTGCGGCGGGGGGCATCCTGACTTTTGCGGCACGCAGGGGGATCTGGACGAGCGAGCTCATCTAAGACAGATCATTGTTGCAGTGGAGAAGGAGATCCGGGATCTTCAGCCCCTCATTTCTAGCCTCCAGGCGAACACAGAGGAGGTGCATCCCGCCCATGCTGCTGCATGCAACCGTGGCGGGATGCCACCCATCATGGCTCAGCTTGTCTAGGGTTCAGAGTTGTAGGGTACCATGAAAACCTAAGCATGTTGCGGCTTGTCTCGGGGTTGCATGGTGAGCCAACGTCTGACCACCTCCCTGTGCGACTAGCAGGCTGCTGCGGAGACGCCCGTGCATATGGTGAGCCAGGTGTTGCAGCGCTTGCGGGCCAATGAGAGCCTGCTGAAGGAGAAGCTGGAAAAGTGGAACTTCGACCGCTTCACGGAGAGGATAAAGTTCCACGAGGGTCTGATCAAGGTCAGGTCACTAGCGGACGTTACCAGAGGGCCACCTCGCTGAAAGCGTCGATTCGCTGCGTGCGCAGTTGGTGGGTACTGCTGACGTTTGGCTCGTTGCTTCCTGTCTTCCCAGGACTCCGAGGAGAACATCAAGGAGATTGACAAGGACAAGAATGAGATCCACCAAGCGCATGCCAATGAAAAAGGCATCTTGCAGACGAGCGCTGCGCCGGCGGAGGTGCAGGAGAGCCTGCAGAGCCTGAACTCGGACCGCGACATGTTTGTGCAGCGGCATCACAACCACAGCAGGTACGTGTTGGCCAGCGCGCCGAGCCCTCCCTGGCGCAAAGGCTCTGGAGCGCCGCGCGGCCCCTTAATTGACCGAACTTCGCCGCTGCGCGCAGGCATCGGAGCCACGCGCAGCAACAGTTCAAGCACTTCCAGTCGTATAGCCGAATGAACCCTGAGAGTCAGTACGATGTGCCCCGGGTCGGTTTCAAGGGCGCCACAGAGTCGGACGAGGATGTGTCGCAGGTGGGTGCCCTCCTCCCCCCCCCCCCCCCCTCCCCCCCCCTCTACCACACGCCCTTTCCCAGCATGCATGCTTCTGGTCCGGTTGGATGCATGCTCTGCGCGCCATGCACGTTGGCTCATGCTATGTGAGCCATACGTGGCACATTATTCTGATCGCTCACTCCTCTTGACTCCGGTGGTCACCCTCTCCTGCGCAGATCGCCAACACCTTTCCTTTCCCCGACCCCAGCGGCTCGCTCCCGGGCCTGGTGACCAGCCTGCACGAGGCGGTTGTGGACCGCCTGCTCGGGCTCCGGCAGGCGCTGCTAGACATCAGCGCCCACGCGGAGGCGTTGCTGGTCAAGGCGCGCCAGAACGTCGTCAACTGCCTCAACCTCAGCTTCCACCGACCCCCAGCGCAACTGCAGGCGTTTATTCGCGAGCTGGTGTGTGAGGGGCTGGAGCGATTCATGCGGGTAAGCCTCCCCCCCCCCCCCCCCCAACAAATCTTCTGGATTGCCTACATATAGAGAGAGAGAGAGAGAGAGAGAGAGATTATCGTAATATGATTATATTTTCTTATTTATATTTTGTTTAAGTTGTGCTATGCAACTGCGTTCCTCCGTTCTTCAAACTGCGCAGGAGCACAAGGCCAAGGAAGCCCAGGAGCAGGAGGCCAGGCTGCTGCGCGAGCTGGAGGAGGAGAGCAGCCAGCAGAAGGCCAAGGAGGAGAAGGAAAAGAAGAAGAAGAAGTCCAAGGTGCGGTGCCGATGCCGCCCATCCTGCCGCCATAGCAATGCCGCCTTGTCTGGGGCTGGCGGCTCGAGGTCGGGGAGCATGTGTGAAGCGAGGGCGGGGCGTGACTCAGCCCCCTGCTGCCATGCGCAGCGTCCCCTTAACGATGATTCTGATGACGCCCAGGCCAAGAAGGGGAAAAAGAAGGACACGGCCGAGGTCCTGGGGGCGGCGCACGCGGAAGAGGATGGCCAGGCCACGGAGGCGCCCGATGGGGACGAAGCTCCTGCGGCAGCTGGGACCGCTGGGCAGGAGGACCCCGAGACGGAGCCACGCGCGATGTCCGTCCCTGCAGCGGGGCGCACGCCGGACGGCGCAGAGAGTCAGGCGGAGCAGAGCAACATCGACTTGATGCTGCAGGCGATTGCGGACTTCCAGGGGGCTGCGGCGACCGGCACGGGGGGCGTGGAGGAGTGGGAGACCCCTGCCGCGAGGAAGCGCCAGCAGAACAAGGCGGCCGACCCGGCGGGTGCGGCTGGGGAGGAGGGTTGCTGGCCGACGGAGCCTCCTGGTAGGGCTGCAGCGGCACAGCCCAGCGGACAGCAGTCAGCTGGCAAGGGAGTGCAGCAGCAGCAGGATGAGGAGCACAGGCAGCGGCAGCAGCAGGAGGATGAGGAGGAGGGGGGGGAGGAGGTTCACAACGAGCCAGGGCAGAACGGGCCACCGGCCAATGAGAAGGCAGGGGCGCTACAAGAGGAGCCGGCAGTGCCGGGTGAAGCAGGCGCAGCGCCGGGAGCATCGGTGCCGGCTGCGAGGGGCAGCAGCAAGGGCAGCAGGGCGGCGGCACCGCCCGCGGCGGCGGAGCTACCGCGGGGGCCGGTTCCTGGGCAGAGCTACGAGGAGGTAGAGAACAAGCGCCGCCCGCGCCGGCGCAAGGGCAGGGGTAAACAGCATGCTGCGGCCGCTGGCGAGACGGCGCCGGCGCTGGAGGAGGGCAGGGCGGCGGAGCTGCCGCGAAAGGGGGAGATAAGGGCCGCAGCAACAGCAGCGGCGGCGGCAGCAGCGGGGGTGGCAGCATTGCCCTCCGGGGCAGTGGCCCCAGACCAGGCTCCGCCCCAGGTGGAGCCGCTCTCGCCTCCACGTCAGCTCCCGGCCTCCCCTGGGCAGCCGCCTCCGCCGCCACCGCCGCCGCCCCCCGCCACCGCTTTACCTGGTAGCCAGCACATCCCGGTGATGCGGCCCGGCATGGCGCACCCCGGGCAGGCCGTGCCGATACCCCCGCACATGATGCACCATCCGCACATGATGGGGCAGTACCAGGTGCCCAACGTGGTCACACCAATGCCAGGTGCGCAGTCCCCCCCCCCCCCCCCCCCCCCCCCCCCGCAAAAAAAAAAAAAAAAAAAAGGAAAATGGTATTAGTGTCACCGGCCCCTATGCACTTTGATGGCACCTGGCACGGCCAACGCTCATTTATGTTAGCATTAAGTAGCACTGGAAGAGTGCTGTTTGCGGGCGAATTTCCTCAAAAGGGAATCTTGACACATTGGCTGACACATGCTGCTGCCGCTGTTGGGGCAGGGATGCCAGGGATGCCGCCCCACATGATGCCCGGGGGCTACCCGTACGGCTACCCGCACAACTATGTGCAGCACATGGGCGGACAGCCGGTGCCGATACAGCCGCACGGGCACATGCACCAGCCGCACCCCATGGGCTACCCCATGCACGGCATGATGATGCCGCAAGCCTACACGCCCCCGCCGCCGCCGGCCATGGAGGGCGCGTCCGCCGACGGTGGCCGCAGCCCTGAGTCTGACGTCGCGGGCTACATGCAGCAAATGCTGGCCAACTACAGCATGCCACCGCCTCCTCACGGCGCCGCGGTGCCTTACTATGGTAATGGCTCCCTGCCGCTGTTGCCGCCGCCGCCGCCGGAGGTCATCCCGCTGCCCCCGCCACCGCCTCAGCCGGACGCGGCAGCGCCCGAGAGCGGCGGGCAGGAGCCGACGCCAGCCGAGGCAGCACTCGCCCAGGATGCGGCCAAGAGCTTGCAGGAGCAGGAGGAGGCAGACATGGAGGCCGCCATTGCCGCCAGCCTGCAGGTCTGCCTACCCCTCCGCCGGCTGCGCTAGTGGTGCTTGCTGCTAGTCTACTGCCCCGTTCTATTATTACTGTGAATGATAATAATAATAATAATGATAATAATAATGAAAATCATTCTATTCTATGTTTTTTTCTTTTATTTTCTTTTATTGTTTCATTCATTCTATCCCGTTGTCATTATCAGCATTCTATTTCTATTGCTTCATTCTGCACGCGTTGGCCGCTCGCTGACGCAGCCCTTTGTCTGGCCTTGGCCACGCACAGGACGTGCCGCCGCCGTACATCGGCAGCCGCACCGGTAGCTCTGTGGACATGGCGCAGTTTGAGGCGGAGGCGCTGCCGCAGCTGGCGCTGGGCCAGGACGCGGAGGTCGCCGCTGGGGTGGGCCTCATGAACGGCATCGGGGAGTACAACTGCTTCCTCAATGTCATTGTGCAGTGCCTCTGGCACCTCACCAACTTCCGCAAGGGCATACTGGCGTGCGAGCCGCTGGTGAAGCCCCTCCCCCTCCGTGTCCCCGCACGGTGTCCTCTCTCAAAGGCAGCAAGCCATGCCGAGCCCCCCGCCTCCAACATGCCATCTACCCACTGCCTCTAGGTCTTCCTCCCCTGACCCCTTCCCCGGGCGCACTCCCATAGGTACACGACGCCAACCCGGTTATCAAGGCGCTCTTTCACCTGTTCCAGTCCTTCCACGAGGTGGACATGCTGCGCCACGGCACCAAGGGGACAACACCAGAGGAGAAATCGACCGTGAAGGTGAGCGTGTGTGACAAAAGGCGACGCCAGATGCATGCATGCTGCGGACGCCCACTGGCTGCCATCATGTCGGTTTCTGCCGCTCTGTTTCGCCCGTCGGGCTGAATGTATCGGCGCAACCGTTGAGTTGGTGGTCATCGGTGGAAGTGGCGACTGACGGCGTGGTCCGGGGTGGCGTGCGCTGCCACGTGCGCCTAGCAGCGCGTGGTGTCGCCCACGGAGCTCCGCGAGGCGCTGAGCGCGGTGGAGGGGCAGCAGATCTTCCGGCTGGGCGAGATGAACGACGCGGCCGAGGTGCTGGGCGTCCTGTGGGGCTGCATGCACGACGCGCACGAGCAGGCGTTCCGGAAGCGCGAGCGCAGCGCCAAGCCCTGGCGCAGCCTGGCGCTCGTGGATGAGATGTTTGGGCTGGAGGTGCACGAGGTCATGTCGTGCAGCAAGTGCCACAAGGTTCGCCTGGCGCCATCCCTTCCAGCCACATCCCGCCTCTCTGTATCCACGCATTGGGTTCGCTATTCATATATATACATACATTCGTGTGTGTGTGTGTGTGTGTGTGTGTGTGTGTTTGCCCCCATCATGACAAGGGAAACTCTATCATACATCTCAGATACAAATCTATCAGAGCACACCACAAACACACCACGGAAACTTGCAGTCAATGGTGCAACAACATTTAATTTGTTTTCCTGCCCGCGAACTCGTTGAAGTGTTGCGGGGCACCTCACCCTGCCGGCAGGCCCTCTCCTCCCCTGCAACTCCCTTTTCTCGCCGTCACCTCATCCCATACAGCGAGGCGCCCACCTCCGCCTGCCTTGATCCCGCGCGCCCCCTGTGTCGCTGCGGCTGCAGGAGACGCGCAAGGCCGACTACGTGCAGCATCGGCAGACGGTGCCTGCGATGGCGCTGCGCCTGCAGCACACCGCGGAGCCAGGCACGTCGACGGGCCACCTCATCCGCGCGGTGCTGCAGAACCACCAGCTTCCGTGCGACCCCGACGAGGGCGGCTGCGGCCGCGTGAACCACGTGTGCCAGAACCTGCGCCGCCCGCCCGGGGTGCTCACGTTGGAGTTGGCGTGGGCCACGGAGCGCACTCCCGCGGAGGACATTGAGGCGACGCTGGCGGCGGTGGACGACGTGGTTGACCTCGGCGAGATCTACACTGGGCTGCCCCAGAAGGAGCACATGTACCGGTGCGCCGCCCCCCCCCCCCCCAACACGCCCCCCCCCCCCCCCCCCACACACACACAAACACCATGCCGCGGGACCAAGTGAACACCGCATCCCCGCCCCGCGTGAGTGTACCGGCGTGTTTGCTGTCTTGCGTGCCAAGATGTATGGTAGCTCCCTAAAGTATTTATCACACCGTTCCATGATGGATGGTCTTAAATTACTTCTCTTATTAAGTTGTCATATTTGTTCGCTTATCAAGTTTCAAGCTTGATTCGTTCTCTGATCATGAAGTTTTCTGATGCAAGTTGTTTAAGATTAGTTCTCTTGTTGACTTGTTAGTCCTATGTGTTATCCTAATTTAGTTCTCTAATTAACTTGTTAGTCTTGTTACTTCACTTATTCGGCTGTTAGCCTTATTCTTAGTTCTCTTATCATTAAGTTGTCTGATGTTAGTTAATTTATTAAGTTCTATAACATTAGTTCTCTTTTTTAGTTTTTAGTCCTATCAGTTGTCCAGCATGCGTTCTCTTATTTAAGTTGTCGCATTAGCGTATGTCCAAAGCAGTATACATTCAACTCATGCATGGTAACATGTCAATCGATGATGATCAGTACTGAACTCTTGAGGCCGCCGCTAGGCCAGGGTTGTACATGAATTATTTGTAACAGACCCGGTACAGGGCTACCGCCGCATCGACGATGATAGACTCCTGAACTGTTGAGGCCGCCGCTAGGCCAGGGTTGTACATGAATTATTTGTAACAGACCCGGTACAGGGCTACCGCCCGGCGGCATTAGCAGGCGCCACCGGGACTACGAATATTATCTGAACAGTTCCCAGTTGAGCTCTCAGTAGTCGCAAGATTCGAGGAGAAGCAGCAACCGGGCACCCCGCTCAGTCCCCTGCCGCACCCAACTGGGCACGGCTCCTAGGGGTTACCAGCGCCCACCGCGTGGATGTGGGGGTTGTGCCGCTAGGCCGCCTACCGCACTCAAGATCCTCCGCTCCTGGTGGGCCGCTGCCTGGTGGCGGGTGCCGACAACCAGATGATGCTCTGATCCACAGCCACAGCTAGTCTCCATGCTACAAAGATGATTCCCCGTAAGGGTGCAACATTACTTGACACTGACCGTTTGCCCCCCAAATGACCCCTCCCTGTCATGGCGCAGACTGCGGTCGATGGTGTGCTACTACGGCGCGCACTACCAGGCGTTTGTGATGAGCCCGAACCTCCTCAAGTGGCTCATCTTCGACGACGAGAGCATCGGCGTCATCGGGACATGGGAGGCCGTGAAGGCGAAGTGCCTCGCGGGGCGCATCCAGCCCAGCGTGCTCTTCTTTGAGCGCGAGAGATAGCTCCGGGAGAGCCAGGGGCGCACAACGGCGCCCTGCGCAACCTAGGAGGAGCACACAGTCCTCACTCACAGTCCTCACCGCCTGCCTCCGTCGGCGGGAGCGGCGTCCCTGCGCCACGGCGCGGGATACCTCTGCGCCACAACCCCATCGCATCAAGCCTCCGCCACCGCCACCGGCAGCTCGAACCATTAGACATCAGCGGCGATCCTGGGCTGGGGCGCTGTAGAAGACAATCGAGGCGACGACGCAACATGCTTTGTAGTAGGCCTGTGTGTTGTCGGCCTAGCTAGAAAAGAGATGGGGGGGGGGGGGGGGGGAGCCCTGGGCTCGCCCGCTAGCCGTTGGCGCCGTCCAAACGAGATGGGGCGGAGCAAAGCTGTGGCCGTGATGCCTTAGTTGTAGTGGTCAGCGTGCTGCTCCGTCTCTGCCACACCACGCCCTTGCCGATGGTGATCCTATGCGGGCTAGTGGCATGTAACATGTCGACAATGCTCTGAGCTACACGCGGCGCCTCGTCGCAATCAATCGCACATGAATTAATTTTTCACATCCCCATGCCATCCACCCCAGCTTCTTCCGTGCACAGCGTTGAAATTTCCGGATTTCTGAAGAGATCATGAGGCAATGCTTTGGTGTCGGCGAAGGGGGGCGCTTTCATGGGTGTGTAGATGTCCTGTCACTGAGTAACAGCGGTGTCTGTGAAGGCGCCGCTGCACTCCCATCTGCTTGGCTTGCAGCCGCAGGAAGTACTGGTCGAACAGGTACAGCTCGCGAGAGGCCAGGTACGTGTGGCGGTACCGTTGAATGTACGCGTAGATCGAGGGCCAGCTCAGGGCGGAGCCACCGTCGCCGTGCTCGCATGCCTTGTGCACGGCGTGCATGAAGCGGATGCGACCCGGGACGCTGAGGTTGGTCTCTCCGCACCGTTCGCCGTCGGGGGAGGCGTCGAAGAGCGGCGAGTCGACCACGTGCAGCAGCTCTCAGTGCCAGTTGAGCATGTTGACGTGGTAGGCCTCCAGGAGGTGGCGGTCGGGGTAGGGTTGAGCCGCGTTGCTGGCGGGTTGCTGGCAGCCGTTGAGCTCGCGCCACTATCGGCCCTGTCGTCGGTCGGCTTTGCGGCCAGCTGGTCGAGCTGCACCCCGTATGCCCGGTTGGCATAGTGCAGCGGGGAGCTGAGGGGCCGGTCACACCCGCCGAGGTGGTCCTTGTAGCCCAGGTAGAACTTGGTGCGGTAGGACTTGTCGCTGCAGCGGTGGGTGGACGCACCTGTGGATGATAGCGGCTCTGCGGGCGTCGTGTAGTTGCTCGGGGCTGCCTCCGGAGGGGGCCTCGGAGCTGCCGGGGCGGCGCGCGTCGCGCCTGCCTGGGCCTGGGCCTTCAGGGACTGGTTCTTCTTAACCACCTGGTCGACCTTGCCGGTGAGGGCAGGAATAGCCTCGACCAGTTTGGTGTAGTCGGCAGAGGTGAGGGTGAACGGGGCAGGCGGGGCCCGCCCAGGCTCCTACGGGGCCGGAGCAGGTGCCGGAGCTGGGGCTGGGACGGGCGCCGGGGTCCCCACTGGCGGCATGGCCAGCTAAAGTCCCGCGGGGGTAGCCCCATCCGTGAAACCACGCGCAGGTGCACCCTCAGCCAGCGGGATCTTCAGCCGGCGGGTGGACCGGGCCGTGATTGTGGCTGGTTGTATACCGGTAGGCGGTAGTACTGGGGGACGACCGCCGGTTCGCCCGATTCCGTGACTTCGTCGGTGAGGATCAGCTCCCAACGGTCGGGCACGCCCAAGCAGCTGTCGCGGATCACTGGAGCGGCTGAAGGGAAGTCGGCTCCCAGAGCCTCAGCTGCGCAGGCAGCTGCGATGCTGGCGGCATGGGTGGTGCAGTTGAAGGTGTAGACTCTGTCGGCCTCCTCGCTGTCGGAGGGATGATCGTCACTCGGCTGGCCGCAGCCGAAGCAAACGTAGCTCTGCCCCTGCCCGGTGACACCGTCGTCGTCGTGTGCTAGTAAAGGGAGTCCGTGGTGGCTGTGGCGCTTGCAGTATTAGGGGGAGGTCGTAGCTGCTGCGGTACGGGCACCGCTGGCTGTCATACTGTGGGCTGCCATACTGTGGGCGGCCGCGTCGTCCTCCAGGAGGCGTAGAATGCGGCCCGTGCAATCGAAAAACAAGGTGCGGTCGGCGTCTGTCAGTCGAGCGATGGTGTCGCGATGGGCTAGTGCCCGGGAGAGCCGCATTATGCTGGTTAGGTGGAACCAGTCAGTGCCGTGGACCTCTGCCGTGTCGCGCAGCCACTTCGCTCATTGCACCGGGGTGAAGGTGGCACACAGGTCGTGAGCATGTTCGGCATACAATTCGGCGAAGGTCTCCGTCGTGGCGGCTCGTGCTGGCACAAGGAGACGCTCGTCGGCGCCTGGGTCGTCCGAGCCAGAAGCCATGGTGCAGTGCAAATGGTGAGGGCTCGTGCAGGGGGGGCAAGGGCGCAGTTTCAGGGTGACTTGTTACGCTGGTGGTTACAGATGCTGAAAAAAACTGACTGTTGTGAGGAACAGCTCCGGCTGCCCCCCTAGAGTTTCTAACAAACGCAAATCATTTCTAGACAGCCCCGGGCACAGTCCCAGGTCTGCTGGCAGTTGGATTCCCTCACGGATCCAACTACCAATTATGAATCCATGTAACTAGTTATTTTTTTTCTAACTCGTGGTCTTGTTCTTCTCTTGACTCATTCCTCATCTGGAGACAACCAGTGTGGCCCTGCCCCACAGGCCACCACCAACCCTGCCTTGGATGACAGAAGGCCACGTATTATGTCATGCGTCGCTGTTCAATAATAATGCCGGCTTCACAACTCTAAGCACACTTGAGGTAATCTGATTGCGTAGCAGAGACTGATGGGATGGCAGATATGCCGGTTGTCTCGGCTGCGCGGAGTACCCAACATAGCCGCCCCGCGCGCCTATTCCTTGTATTCTTGTCCCCCAATCTATTGTACATCCATGCTTCGAAGAATTCCGCCGGGCACCGGCGCTGCAGGACTGCACGGCTTGGTTCACTCTGCATTTGCAATTTACTCTTGATATACACCTACGAATAAGCTTCCACGTGACTTGCCTTAGCAGCCTGGATATGGTTCCAGATGATTCAAGATCATTGATGAATTAGGTATAGTAATCTTATGAGTAGACCTAGGAAAACCAACTGAGGTGTATTATCCCAGGGCCTTCGTGCCCAGAGATTCCGCACTTTTGCGGCCCATAGTCCTTGATTTCGCGTAATTTCACCAGGTGTAAAATCTTATCATTATTTTGCTGCCACAGTCCATTGGTATAATATTCCGGCCGTCGTATGGCCTACCGCTCACGTTGTCGGATGGTCCCGGATTCATGAAGCCCACCTCAACCCGAGAGCGCTTGCTTCCCGACACTTCCCCGCTCCCCATCGTCGCGTGCTTGAGGATAATTTGAGGCGCAAGGACAAAGCAGCTAGCACCCCCTGGCTGCTTCAGGGTGCAGCCCGACAGCCCCAGCTCCTCCTTGACTGCTGGCGATAGCTGTATAGCGTCCCGCTGCCCTCCACGATCCGTGCAAGTAATAAGTACTCCGTCACGGCTTCGTCCTTGTACCCCCGCACCCATTCACTCACCTGCTCGAAGCCCCGGCGCCGGAAAAGCTCCATAGAATGCCACGGCGCCTGTCCCTCATGCATTGATATGCACGCTCTTGGCCACGCGCACCTGAGAGACCACGTACCACAGCAGGTCGATCCCGACGCCCTGCTCTGATTACGCGCGGCCACTGTTGAGCAGCTGCAGCATCTTCACCTCCAGGCTGTTGAGCAGGCCCGCGTCGGCATGCTCATCGGTCGGCGGGCTCCGCACAACTACGACCACACCAACTGGCCGCGGGTCATCGCCTCCAGGAACGTAGGCCCCCGGCCACTTGCGATCCTGACCCGCTCGGACCTTTTGCCGATCCGCTGCTTGTCCGCCAGAAGTCGGTGCGGAAACACTCCGCCGCAGCGTCCATGTGCTCGCAGCCGCTCCGCGGGGGCTCCAGCCTGAGCCTGCCGAAGTAGCGCCCGGTCGATTCCGTCAGAGATAGGATGCATTTGTGTGCAGCCACGGCAGCGGCCATCGCCCCGAGTAAGCTCAAAGTGCGCCCCGAGTACTCTAGTTTTGCGCTGGAGTTGCACTTTATTTAGTCTTATATAGGCTTTAAGTGCCCCCTTGTGACTTTATTAAGGAATGTACGGAAGCGACTAGGTGTTGCGGGGTTTGCGGTGGGACGACTGCTGCCTGTGTGTGACCTCTCCGCGACGAGACCAGTAATATACCTCTCCATATAAGTTCCAGGCCCCTTTCTCGCCGAATCCGAGCTTACGAATACACCCCTCCACATGAGTCCGGGTTTTGCAATTTCGATCGCAAAGCGCGTGCATGGGCGAGGATAACGCCGGCTGCATGTGCATACATGCTAACTACAGTGGGAATAGTTCGGGCGAACGCCTATCGCGCGCTTTATACCCACCCGCGCGACAACACGACCATTTGTGGGCGCCCTTTAAAAACCTGCTAAATCAGTGCATGATGCGTTGGTGCCGGAAAATTGTGGGTTGCGCCAACCGTCCAAATTTATGGAAAAAGCGACACTCGTCGCACCAAACTCGGTGAATACGCCCCTTGGCAGAAGTTGCACACACCGTGCGTGTAGGCCACTGAAAGCATGTCGCTATAGGCACGACGTGACACCCCAACGACAAGTTGGCCACTGTGGGGAGCAGTTTTGGGGTGAAAATGCTGCTGTTTCTGTGGCAAACGCACGTAGGAGAGGCGCTCGATGGGCCCCTTGGCGTAGGGCGATGCTCTACTATGGGGGCGCGTGGTGGAATGCCAGTTGCACCGTTTCGTGGGCGGGGTGGCGCGGTAGGGGCGTGAGCTTTAATTAATATGAAATTCCTTGAAAAATGCTGTGGAAAATGGCATTTTGGCTGGTACATGTGTGCATCGCTAGGAGGCGGCACATGCCAAGTGTTGGTGGTCCGTGGTCATCCACACACATAACGCTCTCGCACAGCCGAGTGTGGGGCTTAGACACGCACTTGGCGCAAAGCCACGCGCCCAATGTGGGTGGGCACATGACACTGTGAGATTCAGATGTGACGTAAATGTGCCCTACTGGTGACGAACGACGACATACGGGGACGATACGGGACGGACGAGGGACGTGGATTTCATACCCAGTAGCGACGACTATCGCGCGCGACCTGTAAAGTACTATATGAATTTCTCGTTTCCATAATTTCATCAAATTGATATGCGCACGCGGGCTCGCGTGTCGCCCGCCGACGCGGAGTACCCGGGCTAAGTACAGGCGGCTGCAAGTACTCGCTGCACATCGCTGCACATCGCCGCGGTGTGCCGCGATGTGCGGCACGACGGGCGGAGGTGTGGGCGGATGTAGGTGGTACGGTAGGTGGTAGGCGGTAGGTGGTGTTCGTAGGTGCGCGTTTTAATGCAGCCGCCCTAACTGCTGATGATTGTGTAACGCCCCAGCACGCGCATGAAGTACGGGGTCGCCTCACGGTCACCGCCGCTCACCGTTGAATCAAGCGCGGACAGCCGCGCACTCGCATCTGTGTTGCCTGCCGGTGGTGGGTTACATCCACCCCAACTCTCAACCCCCCCCCCGCCCCCCGCGCGCGGCAGCAGGCATGCCGGCAAAGGGATGGATAGCGAGTGTGTCGAAGGATGGCGTGTACACATGCAAGCACTGCCACGGCATCGTGACGGGTAGTAGTGAAAGGACGGCGCGAGAGCGGCACTTCCGGAAATACCCGAACTGTAGCCACTCGTTGAAGCGTGCGGCTAAGTTGCGCCGCAAGGCCGCCTTATCACAAGCAGCACCAGCAGGGGCAGCAGCAGCAGCAGCAGCAACAGCAGCAACAAGCGCGGCAGCAGGAGTAGCTGCAGCCGTCGGAAACGGCCCGCGGGCGCCGGTCTCGGACGACGGCGGCTCGAAGGTGGACGATGTGATGGGCGTGGGGGAGGACCCCGTTGGCGAAGACGGTATGGACATCGACGCGCCTGCGTGGCCGCCGGCGGGCGTCGAACCCGCGATGAGGGCGTGATATGGAAAGGCGATCCCGGCGACTTCTACATGAAGGTCATCGCCAAGAAGTTCCGGGGAGTATGGCACTACGGCGTGATAACCGGCGTCGTTACCGAGTGGGTGTTGGAGGACTACGGCGGGGCGACCCAGTGGCGCGCTGTTTTCGAGGACGGTGACATTGTGGACCTTCTGCGTTCAGAGGTGAGTGGGCCCGGCCTGCGTGCTGGTGGCACCACTCAACTGCGGTTGTATGGAATCACACGCACCCGCCCGGTCGGCGTGGCAGGTTGTGGAGGCTATGGCGGCTGCCCAGGAGCACCCCCCTGTGGATGCGGACGGGGATGCTCGCTTGGTAACCGTCCATCAAGGCGATGACTTGTCCAGTGAATCACGCACCTTGCCCGGCGTGCGTTCAACACAACCCGGCTGGCGGAGGCCAAGCAGAACACTGGCTGCCATGGCGTGTGCCATGTGCATGTGGTCCTGGGCTATGTCAGCATGATCAACCTCTTCCCCCTCGCGCCGTTCCACCTGTTTTTTTTTGGCTTGGGAAGGGACTTATGGAGGAAATTTGTCACCGTGCAGGGCCACATTGGATTCCGAGCTATGAAGCAGGAAGACCGGCGCCAGGCTTTAGTCCCGATACCCAGCAACTTTGAACGCGGGTTGCGCCCTTCGTTTGCAGTGTCCAAGAATCGAAAGGTAACCCCCCCCCCACCCCCCCCGGGCGTGGGCGTGGGCGTGGGCGTGGGCGTGACGGCATTCCCCTCCATGACTGCAGGGTCAGGCAAGGTGACGGTGCAGTCCGGCTGGGTCATGGAGGACTGCTTGCACCACATGGAAACGTTTTCCATTCTTAACGCCGGTCCGCTGCTCGAGGAGGCCCGGGTGAAGGCGATCATGACCGAGAAGGAGCTTCGCGTCCCTAGGCGGTGCTTGGGCACATGTACAAGCGCATGCAAGGAGCTGCGTGGTTCGTCACGCGGTGGGGGTTGCAGAATGTGGTGACGGAGGAGGACGGCCCCGAGCGCAAGGCGCAGGTGGACGCGCTCACTAGGGAGGGGAGGACTCGATACCCCGCGCAAGCAAGGCGCGGCGGCCGGGGCAGCGCGGCGCCAAGGCGCGGCGGCCGGGGCAGCGCGGCGCCAAGGCGCGGCGGCCGGGGCAGCGCGGCGCCAAGGCGCGGCGGCCGGGGCAGCGCGGCGCCAAGACAGCGGCGGCCGGGGCAGCGCGGCGCCAAGACAGCGGCGGCCGGGGCAGCGCGGCGCCAAGACAGCGGCGGCCGGGGCAGCGCGGCGCCAAGACAGCGGCGGCCGGGGCAGCGCGGCGCCAAGGCGCGGCGGCCGGGGCAGCGCGGCGCCAAGGCGCGGCGGCCGGGGCAGCGCGGCGCCAAGGCGCGGCGGCCGGGGCAGCGCGGCGCCAAGGCGCGGCGGCCGGGGCAGCGCGGCGCCAAGGCGCGGCGGCCGGGGCAGCGCGGCGCCAAGGCGCGGCGGCCGGGGCAGCGCGGCGCCAAGGCGCGGCGGCCGGGGCAGCGCGGCGCCAAGGCGCGGCGGCCGGGGCAGCGCGGCGCCAAGGCGCGGCGGCCGGGGCAGCGCGGCGCCAAGGCGCGGCGGCCGGGGCAGCGCGGCGCCAAGGCGCGGCGGCCGGGGCAGCGCGGCGCCAAGGCGCGGCGGCCGGGGCAGCGCGGCGCCAAGGCGCGGCGGCCGGGGCAGCGCGGCTTTAAGACAGCGCATACAGCGGAATCGGCGGAAAGGGATGCATTACAAGCTGTGGACGGCAGCCGCTGAAAACTATGCGGTCATGCCGCAACAACCCCAGCACTGGCTTCTGGATACCTCTGATCTGGCTGACGGCGGCGGGCTGCGGGATGCAGGGCCGCATGACTGAGGTGGCGGTGCTGGTGAGCCCGCAGAGTCTGCATGCCGCATAGGCACTAGACAATGCTCTGAAGCGAGCCCCAATTGTCTGCCCAGCGCCTGCCCCAATGTAACGCACCAGCTTGGCAGCAATTGGCAGCTCTTTTGCCCCCCCCCTCCACCCCACAGACACACTACCAATACCAGTTTCTCATCCCGGCGGGCAGTTGATGCGTATACCCAGGCTTGTGCGTACGCGGTGCGGGGGGGGGGGGGGGGGGGGGAATCACTATAGCTAAGCTAGTGATGTGAGATATGAGTGCAGCAACAGATATTGTGCAAGATATAATACGATGGCATGCAAGCGGGTCCCCGCTCTTCCACAATCATTGGCCCTGCTCCCTCTTGCCCCGCCCCCGGTGCCCTTTAGCTGCTCTCAGCATCCCGAGTGGGATGGGCGGGGCAGCGGTTGCTACCGAGTGAGGCGTAGCATCGTTTGCAGTGGCAACGCAGCCTTTCCGGTGTGACGCCGCCTGGATGTAACCCAGCAGTACGCGCAAAGTGCAAGTGCAAGCTGCTGATGGCGGGGATCCCGCGCGGGGGGGGGGGGGGGGGGGGGCAGCGGCTGTGGGATAGGCGCGGCAGCGGTTGCTACAGAGTGAGGCGTCGCATTGTTTGCAGTAGCAACGCAGCCTTTCCGGTTGCATAGTGTGACGCAGCCTGGATGTAACCCAGCAGTACGCGCAAAGTGCAAGTGTTACACGTGCGTGTGCCCCACCCAATGACATTGCGCCCGACCTCACTGACGGCATGTCTCGCTCTCCTTCAGCTCCTGGGCCGTCCGCCGCCTCACCCTGCGCACCCTACCAGCCGCGCGTGCCTTCTCGGAAGCCTCACACACGGCGGCGCGAGTCGCGTCGTGGAACGCGTCCCTGACATGGCGGAACTCCGCCCTCTTCGTGGCCGTGGTCGGGCAGGGGACTGCCCGCTGATGGGTCGCCATGCATGGGTACTTGGGGCCGCACAAAGCCGGGGTGCCGTCGCAGCAACACTCCCAGTCCGTCCGTTGGCCGCAGTCCACGCATGACGGGCGTCCGGCCAGGACACGCACATGATAGTGCATGTGGCCGCCTCCCGCCACTGCTCGTAGTGCTCCGGTCAACATGGCGACGAGCAAGTCGGCATGTCCCGCAGGTGGCTGCGGGGCGGGTGGCGCGAGCGCAGCCTCGCTCGCCTCGACAACCCCCTCAGCCCGATCAGTCGCCTCGACCACGGCCTCCTCTGCCTCCTGACGCGGCGCACCAGGCGCATCATCGTCGCCTGGCAGGGCGTCCCCCCCCGCAACGGCGCCGTCGGCGGTGGCCGACGCCGTCGTGGCGGGGTGTTGTGAGGAGGTGGCCCTAGACATAGGTGGGGCCGGCACCGCCATGTGTTGCTCCACATGCGGTGCGGTTCCTGACGCGACAGCTCCGTCGCACCAGTACCGGCGCCGGCACCCCACGCACGCCTGCTGGGCTTACCACCAACCGGCATGTTTCCTTTGGGAGGCGGTTCATCCGCGTCGGAGGTGAGCGGCGGTGCCTGTGTGGGTGTGGATACTGCCCGGCCATTAGGGCTCCCGCCGCCTGTCGCTCCGCCGACCCACGCCGCGGCGTGTGCTGCGCCCCGCATAGTCGCCTCGAATATAATATACATGACGCGGGGACGGGGGGGGATTCGTGCGTTTCGTATGTCGGCGGAAAGGCGTGCGAAGCTGCGGCTGGCGAAGGTGGTGGAAGTAAGCGTGGCGGCGTCGGCGGCGTATTACCGTGCGTGCATGCGTGCGCAACCCCGCGGCAGCAAGCGCCGGACTCGGCGTGTGCCAGCGGCAGAGCTGCGAAGCCATGGACACGGTACGGGATGCCAAGTCTGGCTAAGCAACTGCCGAGGCTGGCGGCTTAACCCCCATGTCCGGCGGTTGAGGGACGGAAAGTGCGTAGAAGTTGATCGGGAAAGCGGGCATATAAGCCTGGCTGTGCTAGGTTCCTCTTAAGTAATGACGGTTTGTGCTAAGTAATTCTTAGGGGTAGACCATGCAGCGCAGGTAGGGGGCGGTATAAATGAGGCCGGGCACATATACTGCTCCACGAAACGACACTGTCGCACGTGTAGTTGAATAGACGCCCCCCCCCCCCCCCCCGCCGGGTCGGCCCGCCGACCCGCCACGGCATGTAATATTTGTCATGCATCGCTGGGGTATGTGTGAGTGGATGCCCCGCCGCCACATCCCCCCCCCCACCCCCCCCCCCCCCCCCCCATTTACACTTGTGCACTCATAAAGTTTGGGCTGGTTTCGGAGCAATACATGTACGTATGTATATACATACAATGGAACGTAGGACCTGCGCGGAAAGAGGGGGGGCTGGCGGAATGCGTTGGGGGTGCGTAGAGTAGCGTGTTGGTGAGATTCGGGGTGCATCGGACGCCGGATGCCCATCCACCCAGCGTAAAAGACGCCTACGTAATATTCACACTATATATATTCACACGCAAATGTGTGAAAACCGGACATTCCGTGCGTGCCGGATGGGTGGGAATACGGCGTCCGATGCAGCCAAAACCCCAGCAACACGCTATTCTGTGCACCGCCAATGCACTCCGCCAGCACCGCCTCATTCTCTGTCGATTTCGAAAACGCCTTCACATTACCCACCGGTAATTGCAATTGCCACCGTGTAATGTTGTCACGATGTGCGCACACAACAACACTTACTACCGGTTCCGACGCGGATGGAGGCGGGGCTTGCGGAGTGAGTTGGGGGTGCGTAGAGTAGCGTGCTGCAAATAATTGGGGTGCATCGGACGCCGGATGCCCACCCACCCGGCGTAAAAGACGCGTAATATTCACACTTTATTAACACACAAATGTGTGAAAACCGGACATTCCGTGCCGGATGGGTGGGAATACGGCGTCCGATGCAGCCAAAACCCCAGCAACACGCTATTCTGTGCACCGCCAATGCACTCCGCCAGCACCGCCACATTCTCTGTCGATTTCGAAAACGCCTTCACATTGTCCACCGCTAATTGCAATTGCCGTGTAATGTTGTCACGATGTGCGCACACAACAACACTTACTACCGGTTCCGACGCGGATGGAGGCGAGGCTTGCGGAGTGCGTTGGGGGTGCGTAGAGTAGCGTGCTGCAAATAATTGGGGTGCATCGGACGCCGGATGCCCATCCACCCGGCGTAAAAGACGCGTAATATTCACACTGCTTTATTAACACACAAATGTGTGAAAACCGGACATTCCGTGCCGGATGGGTGGGAATACGGCGTCCGATGCAGCCAAAACCCCAGCAACACGCTATTCTGTGCACCGCCAATGCACTCCGCCAGCACCGCCTCATTCTCTGTCGATTTCGAAAACGCCTTCACATTATCCACCGCTAATAATTGCAATTGCCACCGTTTAATGTTGTCACGATGTGCGCACACAACAACACTTACTACCGGTTCCGACGCGGATGGAGGCGAGGCTTGCGGAGTGCACTTGCGGTGCACAGACTAGCGGGAGACTAGACCCATTGTCGCTTATTTACAAGCACGGGCGGTGCTGCCAGACCTGATCGTCTACGGCCGATATAATATTCACACTATATTAACATCGGTGCACACCGCCGCACACCGCCGCACACCGCCGCACACCGCTGCGCGCGCACATTCGTCGCACACATTATCCCGGATTCACTCGCCGTATCCATTACGCCGTGCTACTTCAACAATAAACATTGCGAAATTACACCGACACAATGCCGCACCGACTAGCTCTTGACAATACGTGCATATAAATAGTAGTGGCGCGCTGCTCCTCGCCTCCGATGTGTCGTTGACTGCTGCGGAAGGCGGTCGTCGACTGGGTGTTAGTTTCTCCACCTCGGCCGCCCCCCCCCCCCCCCCCCCGCCCCCCCCCCCCCCCCCCCCCCTTCACCGCTCACAGCGCCATGGCCGACCTCGCCCCCCCGGGCAAAAGTGGGCGGCGAGCCTTGTTGTCTCGCGTGTCCGCGCCGCCGGCATCGAGGAGGACGAGAAAGACATGAGGAAACCCGTGACAAGGTGGGCGCGCAACAAAACACTCCATCCTCCGCATTAGCACGCACCCACTCGTGGCTAACTTGTGCCGCGCGCAGGTTCGTCCGGGAGCGCCGTAAGGCCCACCTCAACGCCAAGGCTTCCACAGTGCCAGCGGCGCAACTCGTGGTGGCCGAGGAGGCCGCATCCTCAGCCGCTTAAAGGCGAAACGATTGTGGCTTGTTGTGGGTGTCTGGGCACAGGGGGCGTCCCGACGCCAAGGTAAGGAAGCTCATGGCGGCGTCGTCGACGGCACAGCCTCCCGGGGTGGTGAAGACACTGACGGATGACAAGAAGCGGAAGAGGCCAGTGAAGAAACGCCGAGGTAAGAAACTGACGGTCGCGGAGTCGGAGGCGGAGTCGGAGGCGCAGGCGGAGGCGGAGGCGGAGGCGGAGGCGGAGGCAGCGAGATCGTCGAAGCGGAGGGTCCCCCGGGCACGCAAGAACAAGAACAAGCAGTAGCCCCCGCCCCCTTTACCCCCCCCCCCCCCCCCCCCCCAGGCGGGAGCGGCTGGCGGCGAGGGGGGGCGGGGGGGGGCGGGGCGGGCGTGGTCCCCCCGCCCCCGCACCCCCCCCCCCCCCCCCCCCGGGCCACATCCCCCGATGGCAGCTGTCGCGAATATTGTAATTCAATCATTCTTCGGCAAACCGCTGCCTGCCCCCGCCCTCCCCCTCGCGAATATTTATGTAACGTGAGCACTCTTTGGCAAAACATGGCAGCCAAACCGCCCATCTGATGACCTTTGATCGGACGGCTGGCAGGCCCGATCAGCAGTACTAGTACTGCAAATTCCCCAGTGTTACCAAATACGTACGGCTGCGATTTGCGCTCCCATGTACTAATAGTCGTACTTATCCACAGGACGACTAGGGTTCGTGCCCGGGTACCGGGTACCGGGTACTACATCCCCGGTACCGGCGTAATAAATATATCGCGTACTACCCGGTACTACACGGACAACCTTGTACCTTGTACGTCAGTGCCATGTACGCTTCACCGGGCTGGTACGACTACCAGAATGATGACAAAAAGGATTTATCGCCCGCCGGCAATAACGCCGGATGTACTCGCACGTAACTGGATGGACGTGCCGCCACCAGCAGCAGCCTTCACGGATAAATAATAGTCGCTAGTAGTAGTGCTTCGTCACCTGTATGTCACATCTGAATCTCACAGTGTGAGGCAGTGAGGGCAACTTGGATGATCATCTTTGGGGAATTTTTCCGGGGCCCCAAAAAATCAAATTTTCAATTTTGGAAGATTGGTTTCGACGCAGATTTGAACGAGCAATTGCGTGGTATTTTTAAAACAGTTTTCTAAGCAAACCCTGAGAATTTATAGCGTTTTAAAGCCAATGGGCGTGTTGCTGAGCGTGGCCGACACTGATGCCATGCCAGTATCGCAACGCGACATGTACTAGCCGCCGCCCACACGGCTGCACCCCAACCAAATGCACCCGAGCCCCTCGCCAATGTGTTTCCTCACGCGTTCATGGCCATCCCGCCGTTTGGTTGCTTATTCACGCGCGTCGGCGTGTGCGTGATACCGACCGTTGTTTTTGTGCAGTTGCAGGCGACGCCCATCCACGCACCAAATGCAGCGTGACACCCTAGTCAAGGTCTTTAAGCTTCGGTTTGAGCCACTCGTCATGCAGGTTTTATAAAACCCTCTGAGATTCCAGGGCTTCATCTCATGTACCTGACGTTTAGGTACCCTAGACTTCTGAAGTCTTGAGACTGCAGAAAAGGGACTCCAAACTTATGTGCAGGGGTGTAGTAGGGCAGCTGAGTCTATGTTTTATGACCTGAAATCCTGCAATATTGCACATTTATGCTCAGCCTTTACCACCATAGCGTGTAAGCAGTCCCTTTGGCCCTAACAAGTGCCCTACACGAGTGGCACTTGCGCCACACTGAGCGTTTCCAGTACCCCCACAACAACGGGGGTTGGTGCCCCGCACGTCCCGCCACGCGCATACATAGACCATTGCATGGTGGGATGGCGATGGGTGGGCGAGGAAACATGTCAGCAAAGAGGCTAGGGTATTTTTGCTTGGGGTGGGGCCATAGTGGCGTGCGCCGGTGCACGACGC